>MU758901.1:74383-121711 GCA_026770625.1 Nicotiana glauca | reverse complement strand
CGTGGGCTTCAATATACTACCCACCCCGCCCCGGGCTTTTTGCACCATTAAGGACCGGCACACTAGGACCGGCCCGTCAGGCCCGTTTAGCCCGTTAGGACCGCGGGCCTGGTCTAAGCCCGGCCCACAGTGCACCATTAGTCATAAAATAGGTATTCAGGATGATTCACAGGATTTCGTATGCTATAATTTACGCCATCTGCATGAATTCGAGCGACTGTCCACGATCTACTAAAATTTACGGGCCCGTAAAAATGATCTAATGAATAATAGTCATCGATGTGCCATGATCGTTCCTCGTTTTTGGCATTTTAGGGCCGTAAAAAAGGAATTCAGGATGATAGACAAATTTTTGTGTGTTATAGCCCATGTCATCTACATGAATAGGCAACTGGCCCCGAATCTTCTAAATTTTACGGACCCATAAAAAAAGACCTAATGAACAATAGTCATCGCTTCACCAAGACCATACCTCGTTTTTGGTGCTTTAGGGCCATGACACATGAATTTATGATGATTCCCATATTTTCATATGCTATTGTCCATGCCATCTGCATGAATTCGGGCGACCGATCCCGAATCTCCTAAAAGCCTCATAAAAATGACCTAATGAACAATAGACATCGCTTCGCCATGATCGTTCCTCGTTTTTTGGCGTATTAGGGCCATAAAATAGGAATTCAGGATAATTTTCAAATATACATACGCTATAGTCCACGCCATCTGCATGAATTCGGGCGATCGACCCCGAATCTCCTAAAATTTTGTGGGCCCATCAAAAATGAACTAATGAACAATATCCATTGATTCGCCACGACCATTCCTCGGTTTTTGGTGTTTTAGGGCCATATAACAGAATTCAAGGAGATTCCTAGATTTTCATGTACTATAGTCCACCAAATCTCTATGAATTCGGGCGATCGATCCTGAATCTCCTAAAATATTGCGGTCCCATTAAAATGACCTAACAACAATAGTCATCGCTTTGCCATGACCGTTCCTGTTTTTTGGCGTTTTAGGGCATAAAACAAAAATTCAGGACGATTCCCAGATTTTTATGTGCTATACTCCATGTCATCGGCATGACTTCGGGCGACCGACTCTGAATCTCCTAAAATTATTTGGGCCTATAAAATGACCTAAAGAATACTAGTCATTGCTTCTCCATGACCACTCCTCATTTTCTGGCTCTTTAGGGCCCTAAAATAAGAATTCAAGACGATACCGAGATTTTCGTGTGCTATAGCAACGCCATGCGCATGAATTCAGGCGACCGACCCTGAATCTCCTAATCTCCTAAAATTTTACGAGCCCATAAAAAATGATCTAATGAACAATATTCATTGGTTCGCCATGACCATTCCTCATTTTTGGCGTTTAAGGGAGATAAAACAGAAATTCAGGGCGATTCCCAGATTTTTGTGTGCGATAGTCCACGTCATCTGCATGAATTCGAACAACTGACCTTGAATCTACTACAAATTGGCGGTCCAATAAAAAAGATCTAATGAACAACAATTATTGTTTCTCCTTGAGCGTTCCTCATTTTTTGGTATTTTATAGTCATAAAATAAGAATTCAAGATGATTCTCAGATTTCATATGCTATAGGCCATGCCATCCACATGAATTCAGGTGACCTGCCCCGAATCTCTCAGAATTTTGGGGGCCCATAAAAATGACTTTATAAACACTAGGTGTCGCTTCGCCAAAACTGTTCATCATTTTTAGCATTTTAGGGCCATAAAATCATAATTTTAGACGATACCTAGATTTTTGTTTTATATAGTCCACGCCATCATCATGAATTCGGGCGACCGACTCTAAATCTCCTAAAATTTTGCGGGACCATAAAAATGACCTAATGAACAATAATCATCACTTAGACAAGACCGTTTCTTTTTTTTTTTTGGCATTTTTGGGCCATGAAATAGGAATTCCAGATGATTCCCAGATTATCGTGTGTTATAATCTATGTCATCTGCATAAATCCGGGCAATCGCCTCCGAATCTCTTAAAATTTATGAGCCTATATAAATGACTTAATGAACAATAGTTATTGCTTCGCCATGCATGTTTTTTATCATCAGGTCCATAAAACAGGAATTTGGGACGATACCCAGATTTTCGTATGCTATAGTCCACTCCATCTGCTTTAATTCGGGCGATCGGCCCCAAATCTCCTAAAAATTTTCCGGTCAATAAAAAATGACCTGATGACAATAGTCATCACTTCGCCAATACTGTTCCATATTTTTTGATATTTTAGGGCCATAAAATAGGAATTCAAGACGACTCCCTGGTTTTTATGTGCTATGATCCATGTCATCTGCATGAATTTAGGCGACCAACATCGAATCTAATATAATTTTGTGGGCCCAAAAACAACCTATTAAACAATAAACATTTTTTATCCATGACCATTCCTCATTTTTTTGGTGTTTTAGGGTTATAAAATAAGAATTTAGGATGATTCCCAAATTTTATCTACTATAGTCCACGCCATCTGTATGAATTCGGGCATCGGCTCTGAATCTCCTAAATTTTGCAGGCCCATAAAAACGACCTAATGAACAATGGTTATCTGTTTGTGATGACTATTCCTCGTTTTAGCGTTTTAGGGATACAAAATAGGAATTGAAGATGATTCTCAGATTTTTATTTGCTATAGTGCACACTATCTGCATGAATTCGGGCAACCAACTACAAATCTACTAAAATTTTGAGGGCCCATCAAAATGACTTAATGAACAGTAGCAATCGCTTCTCTATGACCCTTCCTTGGATTTTTACGTTTTAGAGCCATAAAATATGAACTCAGGACGATTCTCAAATTTTCATGTACTATACTCCACGCCATCTACATGAATTCGGGCGATCGACCCTTAATCTCCTAAAATTTTACGGGCCTATAAAAATGGCCTAATAAACAATAGTCATCGTTTGGCATATTAGGGCCTTAAAATAGGAATTCTGGATGATTCGCTAATTTTCGTGTGCTATAGTTTACGCCATCTGCATGAATTCGGACAATCAGCCTCAAATCTTTTATAATTTTGGGGGCTCACAAAAAATGACCTAATAAATAAAAGTCAACGCTTCTACATGATCATTTCTCATTTTCTGGCACTTTATGACCATAAAACAGAAATTTAAGATGATTTCCAAATTTTTGTGTCCTATAGTCCACGCCACTGCAAGAATTCAGGCGGCCGACCAAATGAATAATTAGCATAACAGTTCCTCATTTTCTGGCATTCAGGACCATAAAATTTGGTGGGCCCATAAAAAAAACCAAATGAATAATTAGCATAACAGTTCCTCATTTTCTGGCATTCAGGGCCATAAAATAGGATTTCAGGACGACTCCCAAATATTTGTGTGCTATAGTCCACACTATCTTCTTATTCAGGCAACCAGCCCTAAATCTCATAAAATTTTGTGGGCCTATAATAAATGACCTAATGAACAATGGTCATCTCTTCTCCATGTTCGTTCCTCATTTTATTGCATTTTAGGTCCATAAAACAAAAATTCATGACGATTCCCAGATTTTTGAGAGCTATAGTTCGCACCATGTGCATTAATTCAAGCAATCGGCCCCGAATCTCCTAAAATTCGGGCTATAGTCAAATTCGGGCGAACGCCCCCAAATATAATAAAATTTTGAAGTACCACAAAAAATGTCCTAATGAACGATAGTCATCGCTTTGCTATGATCGTTCCTCGATTTTTGGTATTTTATGGCCATAAAATAGGAATTCAAGACGAATTTCAAATTTTCATATGCTATAGTCCATGCCATCTTCATGAATTCGGACGACCTGCCTCGAATCTCTAAAAATTTTAAGAACCCAAAAGAAATGACCTAATGAACAATAGTCATCACTTTGCCATGACCGTTCCTCTTTTTTTGTATTTTAGGGCCATAAAACAGGAATTCAAGACAGATTCCAAGTTTTCATATGTTATAGTCCATGCCATCTGCATGAATTCGGGTGACCTGTCCCGAATAACCAAAATATTTAGGGGGAATAAAAAAGACCTAAAGAACAATAGTCATCGCTTTGACAGGACTGTTCCTAATTTTTTAGCGTTTTAGGGCCACAAAATAGAATTCAAGATGATATTCAGATTTTACAGTGCTATAGTCCACGTCATCTGCACGAATTCGAGGGACCGATCCCGAACCTCCTAAAATTTTGTCGGCCCATAAAAAATAACCTAATGAACAATTTTCATCACTTTGCCATCACAGTTCCTCATTTTTGTCACGACCCAAAAATCTCTCCGAAGAAGTCGTGATGCCACCTAGTCTCTAAACTAGGTAAGCCTAACATTAACTGAGATAACCTTCATATTTCCTAACTTTAATCTAAATAACTCTTAACAATTTACAATTCCCAAAACTGGTGGTACAAGTCACAAGCATTTCTAAGAGTAGTTATACAAATAAATTCATCACTTCTCCGAAATAAAAGGAACAAATGGAAATAAATACAAATGAAGGTGACTCTGAGGCCTGCGAAGGTTATAGCAAGTTTACCTTGAGTCTCCACCGCAATGACCCGCACAGCTACTACCGATCAAATACCTGGATCTGTACACAAAAATGTATAGAAGTGTAGTATGAGCACACCACGGCGGTGCCCAGTAAGTATCAAGACTAACCTCGGTGGGGTAGTGACGAGGAACAGTCCAGACACCTACTGGTCAAATAAATTGAACAGGATTTGATAATAAACTATCAATCTAAAAGTGACTTAGTAATATCCGCAGCAGGGAAAGAACAAACTACAATCAGTACATACAATAAAGAGAAACATGGGTGGAAACGAAGATAACCAGATAAATTAACACCAACATAGTTGGAACACAGACAAGTAAAGAAAAATGTATTCAAACAAGGAAGGCGATGCCAGCTCAATAAATCGTATCATTTCTAATGCACAAATTTCCAGCCATCTCAAACTCGATGTCTCATATCATAACCTCAATTACCAAACTTTTAGCACATCTGGCACCTCGTGCCCACATATTTCTATCTTACTTTACACATCAATGTTCTCATGTTACTCGGTTCATAGGGTCTATAACCAATACAGCTAAGATGTTCAAGGATTCTGATTTACATAACATAAGTGGAGTAAATCTTCTAAACTAATTAGGAACTCAACAAGAAAAGATGAAGTTATTTTTTTAAATTATTTAAATAAAGAAAGTACCATTTTCAATTAAGGTACAACATCAAATGAAATATTAACTTTAACAAGAAATTTAATAAATTATCTTAGTAGAAATTTTATTTTTAAATAAAATATAATCTCAGACGGTTTAAGGAAATTTAATTGAATAACTAAATGAATTGAAGATGAAACAATTATTGAAATTTGAAGTATTGAGAAATATGTATATAAATACAGCAAAGTATTGAAAACATGATGGGGTTCCTTCATAAAGGATCACAACGGTAAAGGAATTTGAATAGTTAACACTTGAATTGGTAACAATAAATAAACATAGCAAATAGAAGTGCACGACACCAAAATTCAATTACTAACAAGGATAAGGAAAATAAATACAGAATTTCACTTTCATTTCATATCTCGTTGCAGGCGTGCAACCCGCTCCCATTTCATATATCTCGTTGCAGGCGTGCAACTAGATCCCATTTCATATATCTCGTTGCAGGCATGCAACCCACTTCCATTTCATATATCTCATTGCAGGCGTGCAACCCGCTCCCATTTCATATATCTCGTTGCAGGCGTGCAACCCGATCCCAATATACAAATTAACACCAATCACAAAAGAATCTCAGAAAGGGAATAATAAGGAAGCAACAATATCCCGGCAAGGGAGTCAACAACAAATACACGTCCCGGCAAGGGAACCAATAGTAAGAATTAAATATGTCCCGGCAAGGGAATCATCTATAACCAAACTTGTACCAATAATCAACTTCACAATGAAACCTCAACTAAACAACAAGATATAATAAGCACGTCATAACTACACCAGCAACTACAAGAATTGGACATGTAACCTATTTGCACGAAGTCATAGAGGAACACACAATCAAGAAGTATCAAAACAATAATGAAGGCAATCAATTCAATTAAGGCAATTAAGGGTCGATGTAACACGTAAGAATTAGAGAAAAGCTAACAGCGCATGTAGAGGCAATTTAAGAACCTAGGGAAACCCAATCATAATAGGATACTTTCCACATAAGGACCTAAGAACCCTAGAGGCAAATTTTTCACAAATAAGTCCGATCACACACTCATCACTTCGCATGCATGGACTACAATTAGCATAGAAGACTCAATTCCTAAGGGGAAGTCCCCCACACAAGGTTAGGCAAGATACTTACCTCAAAGACGACCAACCGGTACTCTAAAATGCACTTCTCGGGTGACAAGACTTCCGGACGGCTCGAATCTAACCAAATTAACTTCAAAGCACAAATAAAACACATAAGAAACTATTCTGGATCATAAAGTCTGAATCTTTAACAAAATCCAAAAATTGGTCCAACAATTGACCCCCGGGCCCGCGCCTCAGAACCCGAAATTTTTTACAAAAATACGAATAACCATCCCAATATGAGTTAAACCATACAAAATTTATTAAATTCCGATACCATTTGGTCCCTCAATTGACAATTTTTCATTTTAAAAATTTTCTTCAAAACCAACTCCTTCCCCAACCGAAAACACAATTTAAATGATAAAAATAAATATAAATTCATGGAATATATTTAATTATAGTTGAAGAACACTTACCCAATCGAATTTCGTGAAAAACCTACCAAATATCGCCAAAAATCGAGTTCTAGAAGTCAAAATATGATGAAAATGGTGAAACCCTCGATTTTTGAATATATTCTGTCTGCCCAGATTTTTGTGTATCGCGAACGCAGAAGGACAATCACGTTCGCGAAGAAGGGAAACTGAAGCTTCCAAGAAAAGCCATCGCGAACGCGAGATAAGGGACGCAAATGCGGAGAGTAAAGAACAAAGGCTTACGCGAATGCGGAGTCTGGGATGCGAACGCGAAGAAGAAATAGCCACCAGCCCCCCAGTGCCTAATTCTACTATGCAAACGCGGGGGATTGAATGTGAATGCGAAGAAGGAGAAAGGCAAACCTTCGCGAACGCGAGAGGCTAACCGCGAACGCGAAGAACTATAAATTCCTCCTCCAAGATTACTCTTTGGCGACATCCAAATCCACTATTAAAAAGTAAATGGACACGGTCGCATGCAATATAATTTACCCAACTATGAGTCGGGGTCAAATCCCACAGAGAACAATATGTAGGCGAATAGGAATGTAAGAAAGTTATCACTTATCGCGCAATGCCAAACACTAAGAATTTGGTTTTTGGAAATGTTTATAACTAAATGCGAAAATGTAAACTAACCTAGAAAGCAAGTAAAATGATCAATGGCTACAGGTATGGTTGCATCGGGAATTACACTCAAGTAACGATCCAATGTATTTCATGATTTTACAAATATTAGCGAGTTTATGTTAATTAGCCACGGGTAATAATTCTTAATTAGCTTCTTTCGAAGACTAAAAAGACTTCCTAATTGAGCTATCCCTAAAACAATTCAGAGATTAAGCACTCCCTGATATGGCTGCAAGTAGTTCAATCCTATCCCTAGGTAGAATCTATAAAATGAGGGTTAACGCCTCAAGTTCTTGTTAATTAATCTTTCTCAATGCCAAATTATCTTTTCCAAAATTAATTCGGACTTAATGGGTGAGTCATAGGGTTAGCTAATCCCTTTGAAAATATTAAATAACAAGAATAATTAAAATAACAATAACTCACTTCATAAAAGAATAAAAACTATTCAATACATAAGCACAACAAGGTATTTAATCCACACGTTAAATATGAGTATTTCCATAAACAAGATTCAAGTGTTGGAAATAAATACTACACACTTTAATATTCAATACAAAGCAAGGAAATGAAGAAATAAACATAAATGGGTAAGAAATCCTTAACCACAAGCTTCAAATCTTCAAGACCCAAGTGTGTGTGCAAACCTTATCTTCAAGACTTGTTCTTCTCTAGTCTAAGAACTCAAAATATGCTAAAAATGTTCAGATCTTCCCAAAGGTATGCTTGGACGAGTATAAAAATGGTTTGGGGTTGAGAAAATATGAAATACCTAATTTGCCCAGATCTGATGCCCGTTTACCGCACCTACGGAAGAATCACCGCAGGTGCGGCTCCGCAGATGCGGAGATCCCACCGCAAAAGCGATTTGCCAGCTAAAACTCTGTTACCGCAGATGCAGTTTGTGAGCACGTAATTTTTGCACTATACAAATTACTCCCATAAATTCAAAATACAAAAATATGTTGCATTTTGCATTTAGGATTTAATTTTATATTTTGGATTAAGTAGTAAATTAGTTATTTTATAAGAAATGGAAAAATTAGGATGATGCACTTGTTAATTTTAATTTTGAACTTTGGTAGTTTTTTCTTTAAATTTGGTTCTTAATTATTTGTGGTAATTGTTATTTAGAGTTATTTAATTTAATTTGATAGCATAATTTGATTAGGAATTAATTTATAGTTCATTTTAATTGTAATTTAAAAGAAATTAGAAAAAAAAAGAAATGAAAAGAGAAAGAAAATAAAAGAGGAAAATCTGTGTTGGGACAAATCCACTTAATTCTCCCCAGGCCCAATCGATTTCGCCCCAAAACCCGGCAAAATTGGCCCAAAACCACGCCCCATACCCGGTCCAAACCTTCAGTCTCTGAGACCATTGAAACGTCGTAGTATAGGGAGAATACTACGTCATTTCAAGTCCAAAAAATCTTAACCGTTCATTTCCCTACATCCAATGGTCCATATTCTAGCCCATTACCCGACCCCGACCCGTCCAATCCCACCCTGAAACCAAACGACCNACCTTATTCTCTTCTCTTTCAATCCCCAAACCCTAGAGACTGCCGCCCCCAAATCATCATCGTCTCTACCTCACTCCGCCTACCGAAAATCGCCTCACGATGGTTCCAGTGGCCCAATCGCCTCCAAATTTATACCGCAGATTCCTCTTCATCTCCCCATTCCGAATCCTCATTCCTTTTTCCTCGAATCACCCCAGAATCCTTCGAATCTTGGATCGAAAATCGGACCTCTGAACCCTAGCTTACCCAAATTCGCCCAAATTAACACCAAGGAATCCCCATGCCTCACTCTTCCCTAATCTCCTAGTATTTTCCCTCTAATCCCCATGGAGCTTCTCGAATATTAAATCAAAGATTCAAGCCCTAAAAACCCAAAGTCAAATCAAAACCTGGGCACGCAGGATGATTGCTCCGACCCTCGTGAGCTTTTAGAGCCGGTTTTTGTCCCCAAATAGTGTTGTTCGTTTGTTCTTGACAAGGAACAAGCGATTAACATTATTTGGAGATGAAGTCGGAATGTCAGGTCAAATTCGAGTTTGAATCGGTGAGTTTACTCGTAGTTTTTTTGTTTTTCTTCTTCGTGTAGTTGAACTTTTCTCTGAAACTAGCTTTGAACCCAGCTTTTTCCCTTTTAGGTTAATTTGTTTCTTCAAACTTGTTTCCCTTCATTGCTAATAACTGTGCCCTAATTCTGTTTGCCCACTTTCGTTTAAGTTTTAGGTTTTAAATTTCTGATTTTCCCCTCCCTTTTTCTCACTGATCTTACAATGTAGTATTTTCTGTTCGTATTTGTTTAATTTTATTTATTTCGTTTTCTTTATTTGATTGGTGATTTATAGTAGTAGAGTTCAATTCTGAGTTTGAGTAATTAAAAGTTAATTCAGGCCTAAAATTAGGAGTGTGTTGAGTTTACCCTCCAGTTTTGGATTTGTTCTTGCCTCTGGTTTCGTTTAATCCTTTCTGAGTAGTCAAACCCCTCATGGTAACCATAGTTACCACTAACCTATGTTAAGGGGGTTGGTTTATTTGGACTTTGGTTTAAATTAACTCAAGTTAACAATTCAAGGGTAAACATAGTGTTCCTAGGGGTTTACCTAACCAATTAAGAAGTTTCTATAATGGTAGGGTTAAGAGTGCACTAAAAGTTTGAGTGTAGTCAATTAAAAACAAGGAAAGAGCATTTGTGAATAGGAATGCATTAATTTACTGCCTATTTAAAGACTGAAAGATAGAGATCAAAAAGAGAGAGAGAATAGAGATCAAGTGATAGAATTCTGAGAAAAATCACAAACGGTTGGGTTGTACTGTTTCATTGAGCTTTCTTAAGGTTTTTCTGATTTCTTTTACTTCTGAAAACAAAGGTCTTTTATTCTAAGATTTGAAATGGATTGATAGTGGTTTCAAAAGTTTTTCTGATCCAAGCTTGTTAAGGATCACTATTTCATTGGAATTTTGAGCTGATTTCATCTGTTTTGGTTGCTGAATCTGGTTGAGTTCTGCTGCTATTACTGTTGATATCTCACCTTCTGTTGGTTTTTGTTGTTCAATATTAGGTACACTTTCCTGAAATTCATACAATATGATCCTCAAATTGGGAGTTGAGATATGGAAATAGAATGCTTTGATGTTTAAGTGTTGGACTATTGGTTCATAATCATTTTTTAGTTTGTTTTTTCCTTTCTGTTTCATGCTTTTCTTAAAAGTAACGTGTATTTACCTTAGGATTTGGGCGTGTTCTATTTAAGTAGTATTTGTGTTCATAGTCTAGCTTACTTGTTTATTTTATTTCATTTAAGGAATTCTGCTTATTGTCCCTCTACCCCTGAATATGTGACAGAAAAATGGTATTCAGAATATTGTATGTTCATGATGGTTTGGATTGGTTTCCATTTGAGTTTCCTATTTTTCCTTTAAGGATTGGATCTGAATTTTGTTGAGTAAAGGTCTTTGGATCGTTAAACATGTACTAAGTAAGAACTTCTTAGTTTGTTGTAGCACATATTTGAATCTGGTATGCAGGATGGGTTGAGGGTTCAGTACCCTAGATCCTGAGTCCAATTTGCATAGTGAGTTTCAATGTTAGTGCACATCTGTTGATATTTAACGTAATTAGGCATATATATTTGCTTGAAATGAGGCTTGGCTTGTTTAAATATGCAAAGGTGTTGTTATAAGTTTGAACCATAAATGCATGGATCATTGTGTCACAAGTAAAATAATCAAACCAAGTTTGTTTTTCATATTTGCTCATTAAGTCATTTCACTGATTTTCGTTCGCTATTCATATGGATTTTGCACAAAGTTTGTTTGTTAAAGGATTGACGTATTACTCGTGCCTTGTATGTTATGTTGTTTAGAGGAAAAATGACAGCATTTAGATTCTCAATTGGAGAAAGATTAATTGGCATGGACATTTGTGGTAATGCTTGAAAAAATAAATCAAATGGATTTTTTATGTAGGAAATTGGAATCTCATTACTTTGCAATGCATATTAGAAATTTGTGTACATGTCTTGGGCTCAGATTTACATGGGCTTTGCTTTGTATTAGTTTTCTGTAAATGGATGATCAATTTGATACTTGTGTTGTACCGTCAAAGGGATTCGATCGTGAGTCTCAGCCTCATTTCATTGGGCTGGCCTCGGGCCAGTTTTCTATGGCCCAATTCGTGTTTTTGTGCGGTCAGATTAGTTTGAACTTTAACATTTAGGTAATTACAATTTTAGTAGCTTTTTAATTAATTTAGCATTTCTTTAGCATTGGAGGTGTGCCATAATGACCAATTACATAACAATTTATGGCCCTTTTGAGTTAATTTAGAAACTTGGTTAGAATAATTCGAGATGCGCCATGCCAAACAAAAATGACAATTGCATGGACCTCGTTTTATTAATTTTGATTTAATCCTTAGAATTCCAGGTGTGTCATTTAGCGAATTTCCATGGCCCTCGCAAAGTTGAAAGTGAGTCGTTGCTTTAGGCGCGCTATTTAAAAATTACTTTCCTAAACTTGGGTGTGCATTTATGTGACCCAAATCCAAATCTCAACAATATTAGATAAAATGTATCGTGGACCGCGGGTGCGTTTATGTTACATGGTTCAAGACGTATTTTAGATGACGTTGAATTGTACAATAGGTTAAAACATGTATTAAAATCAGATAATAGGCCAATTATAACAGTTGAGCGACCATGCTAGAATCACGAAACTCGGAAATGCCTAACACCTTCTCCCGAGTTAACAGAATTCCTTACCCGAATTTCTGTGTTCGCGGACTGTAATACAGAGTCAATCTTTTCCTCGATTCGGGATTTGAACTGGTGACTTGGGACACCATAAAATTATCCCAAGTGGCGACTCTGAATTTTTAATAAAATGATCATGTTTCGATTGTCACTTTAAGTTGGAAAAAACTCCTTTATACCCTTCTGGAGGGTAAGAAAAAAGAGTTGTGACACAGTTCACCGGATACAGATGCGCCACCGCAAAATGGTAATCCAACCGCAGATGCGGTTCCTTGAAATATCTAACACTTTCGCAGATGCAGAACTATTCACGCAGAAGCGGGGTAGCTTCTGCGACCTTGCTTCCGCAGATGCGATCACTGGAGAGTTTTTGCATGTTTTCACCCTTTTTTGCTCAAGTCCACTCCAATTGAATTCAAATCACTTCAGGGCATCATTTACCTAAAAATCTAACAATACACATAATAAACGACCTCATATGATAGTTAAAGGACATAAAAGCTAAGAAAAAGAGACTAGATTGAGTGGTAAAATCACCACTCATCAACACCCCCAACTTAAAGCTTTTGCTTGTCCTCAAGCAAATCAAAACGAACACTTCAACGAGGATTTACCATTTAAAACACAAGTTGTATTGCTATTATTTACAAATCACATTCTCCAATTAAGAACCATACTTATGGATTTGGGTCGTACTAATAATTAGGCTCAAGTATGTGTATCTTTCCCGAATGACTCCCTCATTTAAAAACAACTTCAAAAATGTGCAAGGGAGTTTAAAAAATAATCAAGCGACAAGAATAAGCCTCAAGAAATAACTCAAAAGCACTAGTCCATTACACATGCTCAACTTACTCAATTTCACCAATCCTTCCTAATTCATGTGCCCTCACAAGAAAGAAAGTCTCAAAATCACTCTATTTACAATACAACATAAGGGACAATTTTACAAAGACACTCACTCTCACAAAGAATTTCAAGTGTTACCACATCTCATACCGTAAGCATGCCCTTATTTTAATTCATCGCCTATTCAAGAATGTTCGATTGGAGGTCCCATAAGGATTTTTTTAAGCTTGTAATGTGGGTTTAGGGAAGGGTCGGATAAGCATTTGGATACAAGTGACTTCATCCTCCTTGAACACTACTCACAATTGCCATTCGTTTTGCACTTTGTTTCTTTTCAAACCACATAGTCTCATTAGCATCTAATTACCAACATAGAACCACCTTAAATACCTCTTCTAATTTTCTTCAAGGCTCCATAATTTATAAACATACAAATATTTCTCTTTTTTTTATACACATTTTTGTTTTGGAGCTTGAATATTTTGATATGAACACTTTGAGGTATATGTTCCTACACTCAATGCACAACCTTACCAATTTCCATTTTGACACCACACCCCCAACTTAGACTTTTAGCCTCATTCTCAATGTTCAAGGGGGGACGGGTTCAAAAGAGGGAATTATTTTACAAAAAGGGGAAAGGTTTGTAATGAGGTGGCCAAGGAAAAGGTTAAAGGCTCAAATAGGGTACTAGTGATATTATTTGTGCAATGGTAGGCTTGAAAGGCTAAAGAGGTTTTGCAAATAAAACAAAGAATGCCTAAGATTCCAACCAAACATACTATCATTAGCGTTGAAAGACCAATCGGACAAGTTCTAGATGATAGAAGTAAACACAAGATTTATTTGTACAAACACTAACACACATGGTACATGAATTAATCAAGACAGATCAATCATTTTCTAACAAGAACGTCTAGAGCAATATTATTCAAACTAGTGGGAAAAGAGTCACTCAAAGAGCCAAAAATTTATCACAAAATTATTCTTCACCATGCAACTTACTTGTTTTAGTTCAAAACCAAAATTCGGTGGGGTATTCTTGATTCACATTTTACATACAAGAGACTAGTTCTATTAGTACCAAATAATCCAAAAGTCTCCTCCTAGCAAAACAAGACTAATTCTCTTAAGAAAGTTTTCACGCCATCTATCATAGGGAAAAGTCACCCGGTCCACTTCAAAAAATGTTCCTTGGGAAAGAACCTTAGTATGAAGAAAATCCAAGGAAATACTACTTAAGAAAATAAAAAATAAAAGAAAACAACACTACTAAAAAGGATACTAAAATAAAAGCGACTAATACTAATAACAACAAGCTACTAAAGAAAGATAATATATATATATATATATATATACTAATTGTACCAAGCTCAGCAAGAGCACATGCTATACACAATAGCCCGGCAAGGGCACACAAAATCCACAACAGTACAATAAGCCCGGCAAGGGCACACAGTATCCATAGCAACAAAATAAGCCCGGCAAGGGCACACAATATCATAATCATGAATACAGTATACCCGTACAACCACCTCCAACTAAAAATATTCCAGTGTCCTCACTTCACAATATAAAATATAAAGCACAAATAGTTTGAGGGTCTCCCTGAGGTCTGCATCAGACTAACAGACTGTGGGAGGACGACTGATCACTGCTTCGCTAAACTCGTGGCCTCATCCTCGTCGGTCACATCATAATCTTCATCATCACCATCATCACCAGCATCTTCTGATATGAAGGAATACTCATCGCTATCATCTTTGTCCGCCACTAGTATCTTCTTGCCTGGGTTTCCCCATTTGAAGATGGCCTTTATGCATCTCAACATTTTGATCATGAAATTTCTCTTCTGTGAAGGAATGAGAATGAGACTTCTATTTTTTAATTTAAAACCTGCTCGATCTCTGCATCTGCGATTTTTATACCTCATCTGCGACGCCGATTATATGGAAACTGGATGCTTCGGCGATTACTTCCGCTTCTGTGCTTTATAGAACGCTTCTGCGTGACCGCTTCTACGGTCAAAGATCCATAGATGCGGTTACACCAGAAGATTGATGCACAAATTTTGTAGCTACTGTTTTTGGCCCTCCGGACCACTACGACCTGCTCAAATCAACTCCAAAAAATCTAAAACTTAGCAGATTAGTCACAAATAATATTCTAAGCTATTCTAAAAAATAAAGTTTTAAAAATGACTAAAATTTTGAAAAACGATGAGTTGCCTCCCACCAAGCGCCGCACTTGAGTCGTGGCACGACTCAAGTCAACTTTACCACTTTTCTCGCCACTTTGATGATATGAATTGGGCACCTAGCTTGGAATCAAGCTTGTGACCACAAGCAATGGGGGTGGTAAGTCGATGATCAAGCCAAGACTTAATTTTTCATTTTACACTTCTTGGCTTTCATGTGAGGAATGTCATTTTGCCTTATTTTTCCCTCAAATTGTAAGATGTATAGTTGTTGCTTTTCCTCCTCGCAATCCATCATTGACTCGTGTAGTTCAATTCCCATATCACCACACAATTCCAATGTTGAAAAATGCTTGGAATGTGACTTCAAACCTCCAACTTGCAATTTTTTCCGGATTTTGACATCCTCTTTTTCCCCCGAACTAGAGTCAATTTCAACCAAATTTTCATTTACCCCGGATGACTCTAATTTCATATTTTTCTTGGCATCATTAACACTCATGGAGTCGGTTGGCGGATGTTCAATTCTTGATTCCTCAAAGTAAAGCTCACTTTCTTCCTCGGGATTGGACTCTTCTTGGCTTCCTTCCACACTTTCAAGTTGGTGGGCATAGTGAGCCTCAACCAATATTTTCATTTGCTCTTCCAAAGTATGGATATGCTCATCATCGTAAGTCAAGCCTTGTTTCAAGTCCTCGAGTGCAAAGTTGTGCTTCTCCTCATTTTCAAGAATGGTCTCCAACATGAGCATCATCTTCTCATTTTGAGCATTTGAGAGTTCTTCTTGGTTTTGATCAAGTGCCATGAAAGGATTTTCGGCTTCCACATCTAAGGAAAATTCTTGGCTCTCATTAATTTCCGAGGCTTTTTGGACCTCTAAAGCTTCAATCATTTCTCTCACTTGTGAGTGCAACCTTGCAAGTGCCAAGTCATTTTGGAGACTATTTTCCAAAAGCTCCTCCAAGGCACTTTGTTCTTTGTTTCCTCCTTCAATTAGGCACTCCAACATGAGCTTGACTCTCCATTTCGGACATTCTCAACTTCTTCTACTTCCATTGTCACGTCCCAAAATCCACTGAGGGTCGTTGTGGCGACGGACATCTCTGTCAGGCCAGCCAACTAAATTATCAATTAATTCTTCTATTAATACTTTTAAAAATCTAAGGTTTTTCCTTCCATTTTCATAAATAAACTTTCACTACTTGAATTCAAATTTAAATAATAACAATAGTACATTCCTTCGAAAACCATCCCAGAAACCCGATGTCACAAGTGCATGAGCAACTATTAATAAGGAGAATAAAATACAACACATGTCCGAAATACAGTGGACACGGAATAATATACAAAATACTGAAAGGAACTACACTAGCTGCGGGTCGCCTCGAACAATGCAGCTCACCTAGTCTCAGCGTCATCCATGTTGCTACGCCCAGTAGGCTGCTAGAGGTATATATACCTGTGCAACAAAAATTCACAGAAGTGTAGTATGAGTACGTAATCAACGTGTACTCAGTGAGTGTCCCGCCTAATTCCGAAGGGGTAGAGACGAGATGGTCAACTTTGACACACTCTAATGGTCCAATGATCATTTATCCTCAATACACATATTAAACCGTGGATTTATTCTTTATAAACATGATTCTAATCCAAATATAGGAAATGAATAAACACGTAGTTCTTTCGTAGGGAAATTTCCCGAATTTCTCTTTAAAACATAATCCA
The DNA here is from genome assembly GCA_026770625.1 of Nicotiana glauca. Classification (NCBI taxonomy): domain Eukaryota; kingdom Viridiplantae; phylum Streptophyta; class Magnoliopsida; order Solanales; family Solanaceae; genus Nicotiana; species Nicotiana glauca. Next base: position 104,753 of record MU758901.1, on the reverse strand, counting down.
AATATTTTTAAGCCACAAAAGGGCAATAATAACTTAATTAAGTTCAGGCAGCAACACAGGAATGCACAAATCATACCGAGGCGACGACCCGATCCAACAGAAATAAATGTGCACTTGCCGAGGGTCGACGGCACGCCTATAGATGCATCTATTAATCTGCCGAGGAGTTCGGCCCGTTCCAAAATATAAACACACATAGACAGACAATCAGTCAAGAAGTCAACATGGAGAAATTATCCAAGAAAGGCCAATTCTCTTTAATAATTTGAGAAAACGAAGCTTAAGTCTTTTTAGAAACCCATTTATTAATTTAATGTGATCTAAGAAATTCAAACCATCAAAAGGTTCACAATTAATTCAAATATAACATGTTTTTGGGTCCTAGACTACCCGGACAATAGCATAATAGTAGCTACGCACGGACTCTCGTCACCTCGTGCGTACGTAGCCCCCACAAATAGGAGCACATAATCATTCACTTCACCTATGGGGTAAATTTCCCCCTCACAAGATTAGAAAGGAGACTCACCTCGCTCCGAAGATCCACAACCGGCATTCTACATTCTTCCGAAGACTTGCACCAACGCACAATGCTCCAAAACTAGCCAACGATCATATAAATCCATTAATATATGCTCAATTATACTTTACAACCCAATTTATAACAATTCCTAACCCCGAACGAAAAGTTGACAAAAATGCCCTCGGGCCCACGTGCCCGGAATCCAAAATTTCTCGAAGATAAAGGTTACCCATGACCTTAGGAACTCAAATATATGATTTTCTCTTAATTCCATACTCAAAATCGTGACTAAATTTCAAGAATATAATTTTCTAGGTTTCCCACCAAAGTTCCAATTTTTATACTAATTTTCATGCCTAAATCCATGGTATAGTCTTGTATTTAACTTGGAAATAAATAGGAGTGACTTACCTTAATATTGATGATGAAATCCCTCCTTGAATCTCTCCAAAAACCGCCCCCAAGCCATGCAAAATGGGTGAAATGAACCAAAAATCCCGATTTAAAACAAGCCCCTGCGTCCAGTCATTTCCGCTTTCGCGGAATTATAGCCGTTTATGCGGCTCCGCTTTTGCGGATAGTAGGCCGCTTCTGTGGCTTCCCTGGCTTAGCCCCCTTTTCGCTTCTGCGATCATATCACCACAGATGCGGTTCCGCTTTTGCGGAGCCTTGACCGCATCTGCGGTCCTTCCCCAAGGCCGTCTCTTCCGCTTCTGCGATGCCCCTTCCGCAGATGTGGTTCCGCTTCCGCGGAATTTTGAACGCATCTGCGGTCCTCAAGCTTTGGACCAAAAACTGCATCTGCGGCTCCCTGTTCGCCTCTGCGGTGCCGCTTCTGCGGTCAACCAACCGCAGAAGCGAAAATACCAGCAACCAGATGCCTTCAGCTCTCTTCCAAATTCCAATTTTGATCCGTTAACCACCCGGAATCAACCCGAGGCCCCCGGGACCTCAACCAAACCTACCAACCAATCCCAAAACACATTACGGACTTGCTCGAGGCCTCAAATCACATCAAACTACGCTAAAACCATCAATCGACCTTCAATTCAAGCTTAATGAACTTTGAAATTTCCAACTTCTATTTCCGATGTTTAGACCTATCAAATCACATCTGATTGACCTCAAATTTTGTACACAAATCATATTTGACATTACGGACCCACTCCAACTTTCGGAATTGGATTTCGACTCCGATATCAAAAAGTCAACCTCCGGTCAAACTTCCCAAAACCTTCAAATTTCTATCTTTAGCCAAATGGCTTCAAAATGACCTACGGACCTCCGAATTCACTTCCAATCGCGCCCCCAAATCCAAAATCACCATACGGAGCTATTCACAGTCTCGGAATCCAAAACGGACATCGGTAACACTAAAATGCTCTTCAAGCCAAACTTATGAAATTTCTTCTAAAATGCTAACTTCTACAATAGGCGCCAAAACGCTCCCGGTTTATCCAAAATCCAATCCGGGCATACGCCCAAGTCCGAAATCATCATACGAACCTGCTGGAACCTTCAGATCCTGATTCCGAGGTCGTTTACTCAAAATTCCAATCTTAGTTCATTCTTTCAACTTTAAGCTTCTCAAATGAGAATTTTTCATTTAAATTTAACTCCGATCTTCCTGAATTTAAATTCCGACCGCACGAACAAGTCACAATACCTGAAACGAAGCTGCTCATGGCCTCAGACTGTTGAACGACGTGCTAGGGCTCAAAACGACCGGTCCGTTCATTACATCCATGGCCCTATAATTTTCATCACAAAAAGTAGAATCATCATAGCGGTGGCCTGGGGAAGGGAAGGACAAATAAGTACAATCATCCCTATGACCATTTTGGAAACCACACTTATCCCAAGTACTCCACTCATGGGTTTGAAATTATGCGCACAATCCACCCCTGGGATAATTTAAACAAGTTTTCCACGAGTGTGGTCCTCCACAATAAGGACAAGGGTCATCAAAGTATGAACAACCACTATCCGACCAATTTTTATTATATGATGCCATTTTTCAAAAATAAGAAAATAAAAAAGAAACAAACAAGAAAAATATACCAAGGTAAGAAAAATAATTACACAAATACTCACAAGTTTGGACCAAAGCACTTACGCTTATTTCTCAAACAACTTAAATTACGCCAAATTGTTCCCCGGCAATGGCGTCAATTTTGATGACATCCAAATCCACTACTAAAGAGTAAATGGACACGGTCGCATGCAATATAATTTACCCAATTATGAGTCGGGGTCGAATCTCACAGAGAAAAATATGTAGGCGATTAGGAATGTAAGAAAATTATCACTTATCGCGCAATGCCAAACACTAAGAATTTGGTTTTTGGAAATGTTTATAACTAAATGCGAAAATGTAAACTAACCTAGAAAGCAGGTAAAATGATTAATGGCTACAAGTATGGTTGCATCGGGAATTACACTCAAGTAACGATCCAATGTATTTCATGATTTTACAAATATTAGCGAATTTATGTTAATTAGCCACGAGTAATAATTCTTAATTAGCTTCTTTCAAAGACTAAAAAGACTTTCTAATTGAGCTATCCCAAAAACAATTAAGAGATTAAGCACTCCCTGATATGGCTACAAGTAGTTCAATCATATCCCTAGGTAGAATCTATAAAATGAGGGTTAACACATTAAGTTCTTGTTAATTAATCTTTCCCAACTCTAAATTATCTTTTCCAAAATTAATTCGGAGTTAATGGGCGAGTCCTAGGGTTCGCTAATCCCTTTGGAAACATTAAAGAATAAGAATAATTAAAATAATAATAACTCACTTCATAAAAGAATAAAAATCATTCAATACATAAGCAAAACAAGGTATTTAATCCATACTTTAAATATGAGTATTTCCATAAATAAGATTCAAGTGTTGGAAATAAATACTACACACTTAAATATTCAATACAAAGCAAGGAAATGAAGAAATAAATATAAATGAGTAAGAAATCCTTAACCTCAAGCTTCAAATCTTCAAGACACAAGTGTGTGTGCAAACCCTAGCTTCAAGACTTGTTCTTCTCTAGTCTAAGAACTCAAAATATGCTAAAAATGTTCAGATCTTCCCAAAGATATGTTTGGATGAGTATAAAAATGGTTTGGGGTTGAGAAAATGTAAAATGCCTAATTTGCTCAAATCTAATGCCCGTTTACCGCACCTGCGGAAGAATCATCGCAGTTGCGGCTCCGTAGATGTGGAGATCCCACTGCAGAAGCGATTTGCCAGCTAAAACTCTGTTAGCGCAGATGCAGTTCACCAGACGCATATGCGCCACCGCAGAAACGGTAATCCAACCGCAGATGCGGTTCCTTGAAATATCTAACACTTTCGCAGATGCGGAACTATTCACGCAGAAGAGGGGTCGCTTCTGCGACCTTCCTTCCGTAGATGCGATCACTGGAGAGTTTTTGCATGTTTTTACCCTTTTTTGCTCAAGTCCACTCCAATTGAATTCAAATCACTTCAGGGCATCATTTACCTGAAAATCTAACAATAAACACAATAAACGGCCTCATATGATAGTTAAAGGACATAAAAGCTAAGGAAAAGAGACAAGATTGAGTGGTAAAATCACCACTCGTCACTCTTCGCGAACGCGGAGGAGCAAATGCGAACGCGAAGAAGGATACCAGCTGACAGATATCAGCAGTTCAAAATAGGAGGAAAAAGACTCGTAGCCCACCCGAGGCCCCCAGGACCCCGTCTAAACACATAAACAAGTCATATAACCTAACACAGACTCATTCGAGGTCTCAAATCATATCAAACAATGCTAAAACATCGAATCACACCAAGAATCGAACTTAGGAACTTTTAAACCTTCTAACTACCAAAACTCGTGCCAAACCCTATCAATTCAACCCGGAACGATGCCAAATTTTGCAAACATGTCCAAAATGACATAACATAGCTTCTCCAACTCTCGGAATCTCTTTCTTCCTCGGATATCACAAAAGTCAACTATGGGTCAAACTTCTCCATTCTCCAAACTTCAACTTTTCTAACTTTCGCCGAAATGCCTCAATTTACCCTACGGACCTCCACATCCAAATTCGGACATGCGCCTAAGTCCAAAATCACCATACGAAGCCGTTGAGATCATCCACGATCCATTCCGCGGCCGTTTATCCAAAGGTCCAATTCCGATCAACTTTTTCACCGTTTAAACTTCCAAAACTAGTTTCCTTCTTCCAATTTTATTCTGAATCATCCGTTAACTGAATTCAACCATGCACGCAAGTCAATACACATATTATGAAGCTTCTCGAGACCTTAAACTGCCAAACCGGATGCATTTGCTCAAAACGACCAGTCGGGTTGTTATATCCTCCTCCATTTAAACATACGTTCGTCCTCGAACGTGCCCGGAGTTATCCCAAAACCATTGAACCAATACACGACCTCACCATACATACACCCAGAGGTGATTCTCCATCACCTAACCTAAGCAGAACTGACAATGCAACTTAACTGAAGATTGCATATCCTCCTTAGCCCATATCCTTAGAACATAACCCAAACCTCAACATCTGAAATTCATCATCGGATTCGAATTCCACATCATCATACTGCATGAGCCTTAACAAGATGAATCGAGCCAAATTCCAATCCAGGATACAATCACACGCTGCTCCACACAACTCAAAGCCCGAAGCAATAATCCTCTGACCATCATAGCTGCTCAAATAACATCCTGAATGCCGGCAACATACCTCATATTGAATATATCCTTATTCTGGAACTCCACATCATTGTTCACGATAAATAAACATGCAGGAACTAATAGCCACCTACAAAGTCAACAAGTCAAGAAACCCTCTCGCCCGCCAGGGCTATTATCCAAATCTTAGCAGAAATACCCACATACTTCCAAACTCTTCTCACCCCCAATACCATAGTACCACTCTCAGGTCTAAGAACCACATATCGACCAATACAAGCAGCCCAAATGAATGACTCATCATGGAAACACACAAATTCTCACACTACACAGCTAGTACACCAAACCAGCAATAACTAAATTATGCAGCACAAATAAGGGAAAGCCAAGTATAAGAATTATCTAACAAGTACAACATGTGTGACAACAAAAGTCTAGTCTTTCATCAAATCATCCCACATAGGGAAAACACAACACCAAATAAACACAATGAAAGGGTACCCCATATAACATCCGCTGCGGTGCGCAGCCTGCTCCTAAATACTCATCAAGCCAAGATGCTCGGGCTCATTGAACATATGAATAATGATATCAAGTATAACAGAGTGCACAAATAAAACTATGGGAAAATAAATAAAAGTGCTAAAACATGAAAGAGGCAAGCACGACTAAGGTTCAATAAGCAAAATCAAAATCATGAGGGTTGTCTTGCCCGCATCGCCATAAGGCCTGAACATGATTACAACCTGTGGGAGAAATAATCATACAACCTCACCGCCTAATACAGCATAGAAGAGTAGCACATAACATAGACTAGGGGTGCAGGCAGTATTCACTCTGCTTGATAACATAACCATAATGACCATTCACAGGAGCACACAAACTCGACCCGATACAAATTACATATTCTCACTGATCTTCCAAATAGGCCCAAACCAAATCCTAATCCTTCCCAATTAGATAAATATGCTTCAAAAGGATACACAACACCTCATCAATAATACATGATATTAATTATTGCATTCTTAACATTTCTTTAAGACCCGCAAACAGGAAATAGTACATTCATGAGGGCATCTAGCCCCAAACCACAGGAATACCAAAATTTTCATACCCACCTCAACTACGCAAATCAAATGGTTGATATATCACTCACACCATATTATTCTGCTGAAGCACCCATATAGGATTTCTGGCTGTGTAACAAAACATGAACCTTGAAAGCCTCATCACCCAGTAATCACCATGCTACCAGCCATGCACTGCAAACCAAAACTCAAGGTCCATTCCAAAATGCACACTCTTCACATATGGTAGCCAACGAGGCCAACACTCTATTAGCTTCAGATATCGATTCAGGAGAAGTTGTAATGTACCATATATTCTTCATGCCCATAGTAGACACCCAACTCAAGTCGTAGTCAAACCATCGAGATCCGCCCGCATGAAACTAAGCCGTCAAAACTATACCTCCCCAACTTCATCGAGTCACACAAACCGTCCAATCCAATAGTATTGCCTCAAATGCCAGTAGAGAATTCCCATTTCAAAGGACCATTTACTTTCATGGCTATACTGACCCAACACTACTAAACTGACTCATTCTTTCGGATGGTCGATATGCAATAGCTCCCATCAAAGCCCCACATACAGATGACTCTAGTATGAACTACATAGCAAGGAACTCATAGACCATTGCATTACCTCTGAAGCACCTCGTTCTGCCGCAACCACGATGCCCAAGCTGAATAGACCTCCCGTGAATTTGAAGTTGTTCCTCCGACTCCCCTAGATACTGAAATGTAGATCCATTATTGACATAGAAATACTGTAAGCCCTAACATCATCCCGTGCGAGATCTCAGACCCTGGTCATACCCCAAATCTGATAATCTACGAATACCATATATACACATACCTCAGGCTAAGATTGATACAAATCTAACTCTGCAATCTGAATGCCGCTATTGGACTCCTCCACTTGGCGTAAAGCCATAGAAAACAAAGTCCGAGGATCCAAAAACTAACCTTCAAAGCTCGTACAACACAAATCATAAGGTACTCCAATACCGCCAACTGTCCTCAATCAACACCCACCACACTTCCATTGCGCCTCTATGTAAACAACTGAATAGTCTCTCAATACCTTTGTATCTTCAGTCTGGACAGCACATTAAGACAATGCCTGAGCATCCCTGACTTCTTCGTAGCCCGTCTGTAGCATCACGAACCAGTGGCGCATGGCGAATACTGAGAGCATAATATTATATACAAGTGGATGTAAAAGGACATAAGCTATATACTTTGAGCTGAATCAATATCGTACGATAAGGAATGAAAGAAGTGGAATTTTCTAACATTTCTATAGCCTCTCGAAGATAAGTACAAACGTCTCTGTACCGATCCGCAAGACTCTAACTTGCTTATGACTCGTAGAACCCATGAACCTAGAGCTCCGATACCAACTTGTCACTACCCAAAAATCCCTCCGAAGGAGTCGTGATTGCACCTAGTCTCTAAACTAGGTAAGAGTAACATTAACTAAGATAACCTTCATATTTGCTAACTTTAATCTAAATAACTCTTAACAATTTACAATTCCCAAAACCGGTTGTACAAGTCACAAGCCTTTCTAAGAGTAGTTATACAAATAAATACATCACTTCTCCAAAACAAAAGGAACAAATGGAAATAAATACAAATGAAGGTGACTCCGAGGCCTGCGAACGCTGTAGCAGGTTTACCTTGAGTCTCCATTGCAACGACCCGCACAACTACTACCGATCAAATACCTGGATCTATATACAAAAATATACAAAAGTATAGTATGAGCACACCACGGCGGTGCCCATTAAGTATCAAGACTAAACTCGGTGGGGTAGTGACGAGGAACAATCCAGACACCTACTGGTCAAATAAATTGAACAAGATTTGATAATGAACTATCAATCTGAAAGTGACTTAGTAATATCAGCAGCAGGGAAAGAACAAACTATAATCAGTAGAAACAATAAAGAGAAATACGGATGGAAACGAAGATAACCAGATAAATTAACACCAACATAGCTAGAACACAGATAAGTAAAGAAAAGTGTATTCAAACAAGGAAGGCGATGCCAGCTCAATAAATCATATCATTTCTGATGCACAAATTTTCAGCCATCTCAAATTCGATGTCTCATATCATAGCCTCAATTACCAAACTTTTAGTACACCCGGCACCTCGTGCCCACATATTTCTATCTCGCTTTACACATCAATGTTCTCATGTTACTCGGTTTATAGGGTCTATAACTAATACATCTAAGATGTTCGAGGAGTTTGATTTACATAACATAAGTGGAGTACAACTTCTAAACCAATTAGGAACTCAGCAAGAAAAGATGAAGTTATTTTTTTAAATTATTTAAATAAAGAAAGTACCATTTTCAATTAAGGTACAACATCGAATAAAATATTACCTTTAACAGGAAATTTAATAAATTATCTTAGTAGAAATTCCATTTTTAAGTAAAATATAACCTCAGACGGTTTAAGAAAATTTAATTGAGTAACTAAATGAATTGAAGATGAAACAATTATTGAAATTTGAAGTATTGAAAAATATGTATATAAATATGGCAAAGTATTGAAAACATGATGGGGTTCCTTCATAAAGGATCACAGCGATAAAGGAATTTGAACAGTTAAAATACTTGAATTGGTAACAACAAATAAACATAGCAAGCAGAAGTGCACAACACCAAAATCCAATTACTAACAAGCATAAGGAAAACAAAAACAGAATTTCACTTTCATTTCGTATCTCGTTGCAGGCGTGCAACCTGATTCCATTTCACATATCTCGTTGCAGGCGTACAACTAAGGGTGTCTAACGAGTGGTCCGGGCCGGTCCGGGCCTGGATTTTTTTGACCCGTACGGGTCCGGTTACGGGCCGGTTACGGGTTAGGTTTTAACGGATTTAACGGGTTCGGGTTAATCCGGGTAAAAATTGAACCATAAGGGTTACGGATTGAGGGGGCGGGCCGGGCCGGGTTTATTGTATTTTTTATATTATTTTTTTTTGGAATTTTATATAACTATTGTAAGTTATATTAATACTTTGTATTAATTTAAAGAATACAAGGAAGTTGGAAAAAAATTACATTTTTAAATTGCAAGTACTACATTTATTTCAAAATTCAAAATTAAAGTTTGCATTTAAAAGTAAATTAACAAAAAAATAGTAAAACTAATTTTTCATCCATAATAAATTAATAATACTTCAAATTAATCTAACAAATTAAAACATTAAGCATAAATACGTCTAATAATTTTAAAATAATATAAATTGTCTTAAAAATCTTAAAATAACACATATATAGCATATTTTAAAAATAATACTTTACCATCATATTCTATGATTTGAGCATTTATAGTTTTATACCATAAATATATACACTATATGTTAAATTCCAATAATTTTAAATTATGTTAATTAGTATACAATATTCATGGTATATTCATGGTATATTTATGGTATATTCATGGTATATTCACGGTATATTCATAGTATGTTCATGTTATATTCATGTTCCGGACCGGTCCGGGCCGGGCCGGTTAACCGGTTTAATGGAACTATTCATCTAACGGGTTTTACCGGGCCGGGTAACCCGTTTCAAAAATTTAAACCGTCCAAACCCAGCCCAGCCCCCTACCCAGCCCAGCCCAGCCCCCCTTACCGGTCCGAGCCGGTTCCGGGTTCTACCGGTCTGGGCCGGTCCGGAACCGGGCTGACTCGGCTCGTTTAACACCTCTACGTACAACCCGCTCCCATTTCACATATCTCGTTGCAGGCGTACAACCCGATCCTATTTCACATATCTCGTTGTAGGCGTGCAACCCGATCCCATTTCACATATCTCGTTGCAGGTGTGCTACCCGATCCCATTTCATATGTCTCGTTGCAAACGTGCAACCCAATCCCATTTCATATATCTCATTGCAGGCGTGCAACCCGATCCCAATATACAAATCAACACCAATCACAAAAGAATCCCGACAAGGGAATAATAAGGAAACAACAATATCCCGGCAAGGGAGTGTTGATACCCAATTTTTTCCCATATATATATATATATATATATATATATATATATGTGTGTGTGTGTGTGTATATATATATATGCAAAATACCTTCAAAATAGCATATGTATGCATATATAAGTATATCCAAGTGTTTCATTACTTTTCCTTAATTTTAAACGTTTTTAAATCAATTTATTCCCCTATTTTATCCATAAAAATCCAATAATTATTTCCAAAATTATAATTTTGGTGATTCACTTATTGAAATTTTATATCTATGCAAAAATATAGGTAAGGGAATTTTTGCATATTTTTATAAATTTATTTAGTATTTTTTAAAAGCTAAATTGCATAATTGTAATATTGGCCTTTTTTAGGATTTAATTACGTTTACATTTACAAAAATTAAGTCCAATATTTTTAAATAGTTAATCATACGTTATAAATCATTTTAGTACTTTCAATTTATTTCCAAAAATTAATTTTTATTTTCTATAAAATGAATAGGAAAAATGGCTATTTAAAATCTAGCCAGACTTCATTTCAATCATAGCCTAAAATTGAGCACAAATCAAGACCCAATTTCCCAACCCAATTTATTTTAAATATGACCCTTTACCCATATAATGACCCAACCTAGATCCCCCACCTAATCTCTTTAATCCCAGACGTTGATCGTTTAGATCAACGGCTCTCATTACCCCTTTGCTTTTTTAACCCAAACGGCCCTTATACCCTACCTCATTCCTCACCAACTGCCGCCTCTGAATCCTTTTTCTCTCTCAACTCCCTTTGAAACTCCTACAAAACCTAGCCGCCGCCGTTAAACTACACCTTGATCCAACCTAATACCTACCTAATCCAGGGCCTTCCGTAGTTATCTGAGACCTATACCAGCCTTCCATGGCTTCTATGTGTTTGGTTCCATGGTTTCACAACCAGACTTCGAAGGAGTTTGGTCCAGTCCTTGCTCGACTGGTGTTCATGGCCTTTCTCCAACCATTCGTGACCTTTCCTAGCCATTCATGGCCTTTCAAGGCGGGTCCTTGACCTTTTCTGGTTAGATCGTTAACTTTCGAGACCTTTCTCATTTCTTTTGGGTTTTATGATACCCTAATCTCTAAGATCTTTCTATTTCTTTCAGATCTACCTTACCCTAATCTCTAAGATCTTTCTATTTCTTTCAGATCTACCTTAGATCTGTGCTTACCATGAACTTTTAAGCATTTTTTTTCTCGAAGGTTCTTTAACTTTGCTTTCAAAACAACTTTTTATCCTTTCCGATTAGGGTTTTTCTCTTAAGTTATTTCAAGAATCTCTTCTCTGATTTCAACGTGTTTCTGATCTTCCTATATTTTGCTCATGTTGTTCTTTTATCTGAGTTTGCATGTTTAAAACCCTAATTTCCTTTGGGCCTCAGTCGAGTTTTGAAGCTATTTGTTAAATGTGTACATGTTTGCTTAAGTTCTTGCTTGACTCATCTATTCACCACCTTTTGAACTCGTTTGTTGTTGAAACCCTAGGCCTTTGGGTCTGAAATTGTTTGAGTACTTGACTCGACTGAAAGCTTTTGTTTTAGACTTTCTTTTCTCTATGTGACTTATCTGATTTTTACTATCTTTCAACCCGACTAGGGTAGAAACCTTAACTTTTTAAAAGGGGTTTCCTCACCTGCTACTGTGAAACCTTTGCATGTTTCTGAGGCTCTGCTTTCTTCCCTGTTGACTCAATGTGACTTGACCTACTTGTTTACTATGCTTCGAATATTTGCTTTACTACTGAACCCTAGCTTATTTCTGCCACTACTGCCTGTTTGTGATTTTGTCAATGAGTTTGGCCTCGCATGTCTGATGACCTTGTTCACTTTATTTATATGCTGAGGTTTTCTTCCTTGATTGATCTTCATCTTGTGACTGATTTCTAAAGTTTCCCTTTTATGAACCTTGATTTTACTCGCCCAATCAAATTGATTGATTCTTTCCCCTTTACTATGATATTTTGCCTTACTGAACCTTTTCCTAAATAAGCATATTTCTGTACTTAGACTTGATTACTTACTTAATGCTTATACTACTACTTTTATGGCAATAATCAGTCTATCTCTAAACAGATCTCTTTCCTTATTTGAATCTGTTACTACTCGTTAAATAGTGATTCCTTAATTAAAGGGAAACACTTGTATAATTAATTTTGACTGTTGATTATTTCCATATTCGTACTAAAACTTTACTTATTAACTCTCCTTCACTCATTTTCAAAAAGCTATAAATACCCTGCATGCCTCTTCTTTCAAACAGACGAACAACAAGGAACGAAACACTTGAGTTCAGAGCACACACTTTACTCAAAACTCTCTCTCTTTTCTCTGTTACTACTTGTGTTGCTGCCTTACCTAGCCGGCTGAAAGCCAAGGCTAGGCTGTAGGAAATTTGCTTACTTTTCTTTCTGTGTTTGCTTCTTTACAGGTATGTTCTAATTAATTTTCCAGCATCAACAACAACATGTTTCTTTACTATTTCCTTCACTCTTGCCTGTTTCCTGCTTGTGTTTAATCAAGTTCCATTACTGAGCATACTGTAATCTGCCCCTTTCTCTGCTGAATTAATATTTTTCTTATATATGAACTCTGTTACTCATTTATTATGACTTATGAATCCCAAACCACCATATCCCCTATGTGTTTGTATTCCCTGGTTGGTTTGGGGCATGTCAGCATTAGACCTTGCTGTGCATGACCCCAAATTTGACCGTTTCCCAAAGTCATATGCTTCACATCCCATCTATGTGTTATGTTCTCTGACTGGTTTACGGGCATGCCAGTACCATCTATTATTGTGAATGCTCAAACCTGACCCCTTCCTAAGGTCATATGCTCCCTGCAATGAATTCCCAAACCCCTGATCCCTTTATATAAAGAAATACTGATTCTGTATAGTGTTAGCTTTATTATTACTATTTTCTAATCACCCTTGCCCCTTTTTATTCTCCACTCAGTTTTAAATATCTGTTCCTGCACTTCCACTATACTCTTAGACTTAGGTTCTGCCTCTTTTGTGTGAGCCTTGCCTTGGGACCTATGATCTCCTTCTGAACTTGGACACATGAGGGTTGGCCCCTCCACACTGCACTCATCTCTATCTGGTTATGCAAACTTGGGTGTAAGCATTGTCCGGGATCCCTTGAGACCCTTAGGGAACTTTGACACACCCAGGTCTGAGAAAGGCTTTGAAACAAATGGCATTTGAGGTGGTTTATTCCCTAACTCAGAGAGGAAGTTAAGAATTAGGCTTCATCTGGTTGTAACTTCTTCTTTTACACTTTTTCTTATGTAATTCATTATTTGGTATGTAATAATTTGTAATAAACATTCGGGGTTGGATAGTGAAAAAGGGATGGGTAATTGTGCATGCTTAACTGTTAGAAGGGTAGAGAACATGCCTATAGGACCTATTTTCTGTATGATTAACTCAGTATTTACATAATATGCCTATAGGACTTGTTTTTCTTTTAGTCTGCATGTTTAACTCTGTATTTAGAGAACCTGTCTATAGGACCTGTTTTAAATTCTACATTTAAATAACATGCCTATAGGATTTGTCTTAAATTCTACATGTTTATTACCACACTTAGACACCATGCTCTTAGGATCTAAATGGTTATAATCTGGCATCATAGATTAAGATCAGTACCTTTTCATAGAAATCATACCTATAGAAATTTCAAGTAAATCATGCCTGCTTCATTTCACGTTCAACTAAATATCATGTCTATAGGAATTAAATAGATATCAATGTTTAAAGAATCTGAAACCAGTCTAGTCTAAAATCAGTTCAACTCATACTGTTCTGAACTAGTTTTAATACAACTCTTTCTCTCCCTATTAATACGGTTTAGAAAGCATGTCTGTAGGATCTTAAATCATTTATTTCAGAATTACTACTGCTTTGCCACGTTCTGAATCAGTAATAGATACCATATTTATAGGATCTCACCCAAATACTAAGGCAAGCCTTAGGTGATAACGACATTAAAAATTGAACCTGCCTTTGTTAATTAGTAATTGTTACAACCATAAGGCAGGCCTGATTCGAACTTCTTATCTGAGTTACGTAATAAACGGGTCTGCCTCGACAATTAAAACTCCCCTTGCCAGACCCTGATTGTGTTTAAGTCATGCTATTTATGTGCTTTGCTTGAGGAGGTATACATCAGACTTTTAGTTGTTTACGTGTTTCCCCTTAATGTGCAGTCCTATGTGTTTTATATGTCGCCCTAGCTTTTTTACCTTTTGAAACCTCAAAGTCAGCCTAATATCCCTCCCCTTTATGAATAGTAGTCCTAAGTTCCTCCGGGACTGATAGGAATGGGATGGGTAATAGCATACAATAGTGGTCGAGACCAATCCGCGCTTTAGTACCTTAACGGGGTGGAAAGGGTAGATATGGATATGATGACCGGTGCGCTAATACTACGTGTAGCCCCTCTTTTGAGGAGTGATTACCGCGTATTGCGTTGATGTGATCCATATTACAAATAAACCTAGGTCCCCCCATTTCCTTTCCTTTAAATATTTATAGCATTGTAACTTCTCTTCAAAATTTGCCTTCTAATTGTTTTCAAACTCTTAAGTGTTTAAACTTAAATCCCCTACTATTTGAGCCTATATTTGTTTACTTGCTAATTGCATAAATTCACCTATTCGGCCGGGAACTACACTAGTGGATCCTGAGGGGTTCCTAACACCTTCCCCTTAGGATAATTTCAAGTCCTTGCCCTATCTCTGGTTATCCAACAAACTTAGAAGCGAACCTTATAGGTGTCCTAATGCACCTTAAATCATTAGGTGGTGACTCTTCAAATGCAAAACCCAGTTCCCAAAAGGAATGAGTTGTCCTATACCCAAAATGTCATAAACCCGATTTTTCGATACAAAGAGGGAAAAAGGGGGCTCGACAGCATGGCGACTTTGCTGGGGATTAAAGGCTTTTACCATTTTAGATTGTTCTTGTGAATTTGTACCTTCCCTTTATATGCAATTACTTGTTTAAATTCCTTTAAGCGTTTAATTTCTTTTCAAAGGCACAACTGACTTATCTTCTTCGTTTCTTTCCTTTATTGTTGCTTTAAATTATGAAACTTCTGTATTTACTGCTTTCTTAACATAAAAATACATGCCAACATGCTTTTAATTATTGCATAACCATGCTCAATATCATACTCCACTCGTGCCAAACAAATGGCATAGCAACGCTTATAATGAGTGGTTGCGCTCTTCCTATATTATTATCCCCTAAATTCGGAAAGGCATATTTGCGGTAAAACCAGTCGATCAGTGGTGAAGTCGACGGTTCCATGCCTTTCCCCTTGATCTGTCCGCTTAAGGGTACTAGTCTAAAACCTCATAGAAACCTTACTCTGTTCAAACTGTGCATGCATCGTGGTCAAACCTAGTCGGATCAGTTATGTTGTCCACATAATGATTTTTAAGATAGCCTTGTCCAAAGTCCACTGGGTTTCCCTAAACCCAAATGGACATCACCACGTTCTGTGCATTTATTTGGAGAACTAAATGTTTCATACTAATTATTGGTATCAAATGGTCGATTCAGGTGTGGGTAAGGGCCTAACTTTATTTGTCTTGCAGAAATATGAGGTACGAAGTCCCTAGATTTGACATGGTCACCAACATCCACCCAAGACTACTAAGCCGGTGGAAAGATTTTCACTCTAGTGATCAAAATCTCGTCCGAAAATATCTGGAAAATCTACCATCCCTTCTAGAGATCCAACCTAACAACAAGATCATAGAAGCTGCCAAACTATTTTGGAATTGTGAAAGGGCTATATTCATCTTTGAGGACATTGAAATGACACCCCTGCTAGAGGAGATAGGAGGATTGGCCGGTCTAGTCTGGGAAATTTCGGGTCTGCTAATGCCTGAAAACCGTAAAGGCAGTTGTTTCCTCAAAATAATGGGTTTAAAGAAGAATCCAGAATTGACATGTCTGAAAGAATCCTACATCCCTTTTGACTATCTGTATGAAAGGTACGGTCACAGCAAATCCTACCGTACCTACCCTAACGAGTTTGTCATCACATCCTTGGGGCACATCCATCGAAGGGTCTTCCTATTCATGTTTTGTTTCCTGGGGTTGATCGTGTTTCCAATGAAGAAAGCAAGGATCCACACCAGAATGGCCATGGTAACCAAGACCCTAATGGAAGGGATTGGTGGGAAGCCATTCAGTATCGTGCCCATGATCATTGCGGACATATACGGATCCTTGAAGAAGTGTCAACAAGGAGCAAAACACTTCGAAGGCTGCAATTTATTACTTCAATTCTGGCTCATGGAGCATCTCCAAAGGGGTGAATACCGACAAGAGATTCATCAAAGGGACTGAGATGATCACATCGCTTTCCATCATCCAAAGTGAATGAATTACATGCCCAATATGTTCGCTCATCCAGAAGATGCCAAAGGATGGGTAGAACTATTTGATAATCTAGTTGAAGAACAAATCCAATGGATGTTTGAGTGGTTTCTGATAGAGGAGTTCATCTCCCAATCCCGAGATGCACTTTTCCTGATATTGATTGGTATGAGAGGAACCTATCCTTACGTCCCTCTCCAAGTTCTAAGACAAGCGGGTATGAAGCAGGTTATACCTAGAGTCGACAAGATGAGTCATTTCTGGCCTGACTTAAAAAATGATGATAGTCCTTACAAGTGCCAGGCTCAGCATATGTGGAACTGCAAGATCATAATGGGGAGAGATACCTTCGAGCCAGACAGGTATCATTGGTTTCGCTCCTTTCTACTCAGGTTGGTTGGAAGACAATCATGATGGTCGGAGCCAGCCAGGGTTCACCCGAGGTCACAGAATTATAGATGAAAGGGCCGAGGCACAGGTCAAATACAACCAACTGCGCAAAAGGATCCGGGAGTACGAAAGTTAGCACCGCGAAATACAAGAGTCCAACTAGAAGCTAATTGAGGAATGGAAGGACATGGTTGTCAGTGCCAACAAGCAAGTGGGATACTTGGAGCGAGGCATAGTGGAGTTGGAGAGAAAGTTTCTTAAGAGGGTCGAAGACTGCCAAAATGCTGAAGGAACCGAAGGCGGACAACTAGCCAGGGCCTACCTATTGTTGGGACTTCGCGAGTTGGGAAAGCTGTTCGATGGAGCCAGGGATGCCAAATCTAGGGAAGGTCCTTCTGGGACCAAGTAGATAGGAGTTTTTCTTTTCGCTTTATAAAATGTAATAAGGCTAATGGCCATTAGTGATTTTCATTTCCTGTTTATTTAGTGTCAATTTGGGATTCGTCTATTTTTATCAATAAAATGAGGCATTTAGCATTCTAAGTTCTCCAAATCAATTTGTCGCTAGCCCCACCTCGGGCACAACGAGATTCTCAAATTAGGACACGCTTTATATTCCTACACTATGTGTTTAAATATTGCAATACTTTTTATGATCCTCACTAACTTGGTTACCATTTTGTTTTATTTTTGTTTTTTTATTCCCCTCCCCAAAGGTTAGTTCGTGCACTCTGGCAACATCATCTTATTCCACAAGATCCAAGGGCCCTCCACCCACTCCTCCTCTAAGTCCTGTTAAGAATAAGAACAAGGGCAAATGGAAGATTTGAACATCAGAAAAGAGAACTTAACATCAGAGTCCATTGGTGGCCATGGTATTCGGGTTCCCAATGAAAATGTGTCACAACTTGAGCAGAAATTGTTGAAGTTTCAAGAAGAGCTTGATTAGGTTCAGAATCTGGCCAACCTATCTTTCTCCCTCAGCACCCCAGACACCATCTTCCCCAATGGTCAAAATCCCACACCTCCACAACAGCAACCAAATCATCCCACTATTCCAACGAAGAACCAATGCAACACTTTCCACACTCCAAACAATAATCCAATACTCATCCCCGAACCACAAAACTCCACAAATGACCATTTCCACACCCACACACCCGGCCACCACAACAATCCCATCTACGTGGAGACCATGCCACTCTCTACCCAGCCTATATCTTGCACACCCAAATCTTATGAAAAGGATCTACTCATCAGAACTTGCTAAAGAGCTTAAGAAATTGACTAGCCAGATTCAAGGCATTGAAGGAAACAAGGGAATTAAGGGGCTGAACTATGAAGATCTTTGCATACAGCCCGATGTCAAATTGCTTGAGGGGTACAAACCTCCCAAGGTCGGGATGTTTGATGGTACATGTAATCCAAGGGTCCATATGAGAACATACTGTGACAAGCTGGTCGGGGTAGGAAAAGACGAAAGGATCCGCATGAAACTATTCATGAGGAGTCTAAAAGGAGATGTACTATATTGGTACATCATCCAAGATCCTAAGAAATGGTCGAGCTGGGTACGTATGGCCTCTGATTTCATGGAAGGTTCAGGTTTAACACATAGAACGCGCCACGCCTGTTCTAAATCTAGAATTTAAAAAATAAGCCCACAGAGACATTTCGCGAGTATGTTACTCGCTGGAGGTCTGAAGCTGCTAAGGTCAGACCCGCCTTAGAAGAAGAACAAATGAACAAGTTCTTTATCCGGACTCAAGACCCGCAATACTATGAACGGTTGATGGTGATTGAGAATCATAAGTTTTCTGACATTATCAAGCTAGGGGAAAAAATTAAAGAAGGTATCAAAAGCGGTATGGTTACAAATTTTGAGGCCTTTCAAGCCACAAATAAGGCCTTGCAGTCTAGTGGTGTGTCTAAAAAGAGGGACATAGGGGCCATGATGGTTGCACAAAGGACCAAGTCTCCTCTCAAATACCAAACCTACCTAATACCTTCACTCATATATCAGCCCGCCCCAAACTACCAAGCACCCTCCTACCAAGAGCCGCCACCAACTTATCAGTCACCTCCACCTCCCACATATCAGTCTACCTCACCCAGATATTCCTAGCCCGCACATGTCTACCAAACTTACAATACCCAACCATCTCATTACCAGTCACCCCCCCTAAAATTTCCCTAGGCCCTAACCTAATTTTGATCGGAGGCCTCCAAAACAATATACAACCATCGCTGAACCCATTGATCAGCTATATGAGAGACTCAAAACCGCCGGGTATGTCGCCCCCATCCATGCTACAACCCCTGAGAACCATTCTCAGTGGGTTAACCCAAACAAATCTTGTGCATACCACTCCGGCATGAAGGGACACACCATCGATGAATTCCGCTCTTTAAAAGACAAGATACAGTCCTTGATCGATAACAAAGTCATTATAGCAAAGGAAGCCACCCTGAACGTTCACAACAACCCTCTACCAGACCATAAAGGGGGGGTATTCATATGATTGAAGTAGAGGGTGATTGGGATCCCTAGGGATCTATCGGGTTAATCGCGGAAGGCGATGATCCAAAGAAGCCAACAGTTACTCTCAATCCTATCATAGTCCAGATCCAACCATCCAAGGCCACTGAGGTAGATGTGTCTATCCCTCTCGAGTTTGAAGCAGTGCCATCAACAAAAGCACCAACACCATTTGAGGTTACAGTTTTACCACCCAAAGAACATGTCCCATTCGAAGTAAATGTGGTTGCACTGATTCCAGTGGCGACGACCACCATGTCGTCATTCCATACAAAATCTATACCTTGGGATTATACAGCTGAGGCTAGGAGGAAAGGAAAAGTCGGGTTCGAAGAGACTGTTGTAGCGCAAGGTATGACAAGAACTGGAAGAATCTATACCCCGGAACACTTAGCTGAGTCGAGTAAGTAGGCTTCCAACAAGCCACTCATTATTGAAACATGTCCAGATGACCTTTGAAGGAAGATAAAGGCCAAGGAGTATTCGGTCATCGACCAGCTAAAAAAAATACCAGAACAGATATCCACCCTCTCATTGCTACAGAATTCCAAGACACACAAAAATGCTCTATTGAAGGTGCTAAATGAAGCGTACGTGCCAAGTAATATCACTGGCGGGGAAATGGCTAATATGGTGGGACAAGTATTAGAAAGCCATAAAATCACCTTCTATGAGGACGAGCTGCCGCATGAAGGGTTGGCTCACAATAAAGCCTTACATATCACCGTGCAATGCGAAGACTACTTCACCACTAGGATCCTGATTGATGGGGGTTCCAGCCTTAATATATGTCCGTTGATAACACTCAAGAAGCTGGATAAAGGACTGCACGAGATAAAAGATGGAGCTATCAATGTGAAAGCCTTCAATGGTCATCAAAGGTCCACTATCAATGAGATTAGCATGTGTCTGCAGATGGGACCAACCTGGTTTGAGGTCAACTTTCAAGTGATAGATGTGCAAAGCATCCTACAACCTGCTACTAGGGCGACCCTGGATTCATGCTGCAGGGGCTGTAGCTTCAACGTTGTATCAAGCCGTAAAGTTTGAATGGAATCACCAGGAAGTGATCATTCACGATGATGGCAGCAATCCTATATACAGTCGCCAGACTATTCTGGCGATAGGGGAAGAAGAAAGCTAGGTAGAGAGACCTACCACCACATCGAGCGAGTCAATGCTGTCGACAAAGATAAATGGTAGGATAACAAGATTGAGAGTATACTGAATTGGAGTGGGTACGAACCTAGCAAAGGACTCGACAAGAACCTCCAAGAGGTCTCTAAACCTATAAAACTCAAGAAATATGGCACTACCTTCGATTTGGGATATGAATATACCTGGGAGGAGTTCAATAATTGGTCACCACCATGGCGCGGTCCTTACTACCCATTAGAACAACTGATACCGCACCTGTAGCAAACTTTCAAACAGGCTGACGTCATCTATGGGACAGACGAAAAAGAAGCACTCGCGGCAGTGAAAAACTTGTTTTTATAGGATAATGATATGGATTACTATGTTATTATCGAGGAGGAGGGGGGAAGGTCCTTCCATACAAGCTGTGAGTAGAGGGGCATACCTCAACAATTGGACCATCAGGACCACTAGATCCCGATGAGCATCGGGGTAGATAGGCTAAAACAAGCATTATTCCTTGTTTTTATTTACTAGATGATTTTCTTTTTGCATTTTAATTCCCGCAATAAGATCTTCAATTTTTAAAATAGTTATGAAATTTATCAAAGCATTTTGACTTTTCTTATGAATCAACACTCATTATTATTTTTCTCTCATTACTTTACTTATACAACATTACTATTACTTATCTTGATGATCCAATGATTGTGATATGTAATGAGACAATGCAACAAACAAACATTGATTCAGAGGAAGATGACATACCTGAGGAGATCGTCAAAGAAGTTGAGAACTTTGAGAACAGACCTAAATCCAACAGCACAAAACAGAAATTGTTAATTTAGGAGATGAAGAAAACATCAAGGAAACACAAATCAGCGTTCACTTGTCGCCATCAGAAAAGAAGGAATACACCAAATTTCTAAACGAATATGAGGACACATTTGCCTGGTCGTATGATGACAAGACTGGTCTAAGTACATCTATTGTGGCCCATAAACTACCAACTGATCTGATATGTCCGCCGGTAAAGCAGAAGCTCAGGAAGTTCAAGCCTGATATGAGTTTGAAAATTAAGGAAGAAATCACTAAGCAAGTCAAAGCTAAGGTTTTCAGGGTAGTTGAGTACCTGACATTATTAGCCAACATAGTACCAGTACCAAAGAAGGACGGGAAGGTAAGAGTCTGTGTCAACTACTGGGATCTCAACCGGGCCAGTCCGAAAGACAACTTCCCCTTGCCGAATGTACACATCCTGATCGACAATTGCACCAAGCATGAGCTATAGTCATTCGTAGATTGCTTTGCTGGTTATCATCATATATAGATGGATGAGGAAGATGCTAAGAAAACGGCTTTCATTACGCCAGGGGGGAATGTATTATTACAAAATGATGTCGTTCAGCTTGAAGAATGCAGGGGCCACCTACATGAGGGCCATGACTACCATTTTTCATGATATGATACACAAGGAAATTGAGGTATATATGGATGATGTTATCATCAATTCCAAGAATGGCCACTGATCACATGAAAAATTTGAGGAAGTTCTTCAATAGATTGCAAAGGTACAACCTGAAACTGAATCCCGCAAGGTCCGCATTTTGGGTATCCGCTAGAAAACTGCTGGGGTTTATTGTGAGTCACTGAGGAATAGAACTGGATCCATCAAAGATCAAACCCATTCAAGAACTACCACCGCCAAAGAACAAGAAGGATGTGATAAGTTTCTTAGGAAGACTTAACTATATCAGCCTATTCATAGCATACTCTACAGTTATCTGTGAGCCAATCTTTAAGATGTTAAAGAAGGATGATGCTACCAAATGGATCGATGATTGAAAAAAGGCATTCGACATAATCAAGGAATACCTATCAACACTACCAGTCTTGGTCCCGCCCGAGCCAGGTAGAACCCTATTACTCTACCTTGCAGTATTGGATGGAGCTTTCGGTTGCGTTCTGGGGCAGCACGATGAAACAGGGAGGAAGGAGCAGGCCATCTATTACCTCAGTAAGAAGTTCACCATTTACGAGGCTCGATATTCTCTATTAGAGATCACCTGTTGTGCTTTGACTTGGGTAGCTCAAAAGCTGAGGCACTATTATTATGCCTATACCACATATCTCATCTCAAGGATGGATCATTTGAAGTACATCTTTCAGAAGCCCATTCCCACTAGCAAGCTGGCCAAGTGGAAAATCCTGTTGAGTGAATTTGACATTGTCTACGTAACTCAGAAAGCAATCAAGGGACAGGAACTAGCAGATCACCTTACTGAAAACCCGTGGACAAAGAATACGAACCCTTAAAAATGTATTTTCCTGACGAAGAGGTATTGTTCAGAGGAGAAGACATTGCAGAATCCTATGATGGTTGGAGAATGTTTTTCGATGGAGTGGAAAAATTCAAAGTAGTTGGCATAGGAGCAGTCCTAGTATCAAAAACCGGTCAGCATTATCCGATGTTTTCCAAACTCAGGTTCCCGTGCACCAACAATATGGCCGAATATGAAGCCTGCATCTTAGGTCTCAAGATGGCCATTGACATGAACGTGCAAGAGTTGCTAATGATCGGAGATTCAGATTTACTTATACATCAGGTATGAGAAGAATGGGGAACCAAGAACTCCAAGATACTCACGTATCTGCATCATGTACAGGAATTAAGAAAGAGGTTCACGAGGACGGAGTTCCAGCATGTTCCCAGAGTCCAGAATGAGTTCGCCAATGCATTGGCTACCATGTAATATATGATACAACATCCAGATAAGAATTTCATTGATCCCATTCCAGTAAAGATCCATGATCAGCCAGCTTATTGTGCCCATGTTGAAGAAGAAGCAGGCGGAAAGCCTTGGTTTCATGATATCAAGGAATATTTGGCAAAAGGAGAGTACCCAGAGCTTGCAAAACCTACTCAGAAACGCACACTTTAGAGATTGTCCAACAACTTCTTTCACAGCAAAGGAATCATGTATAGGAGGACTCCTAATTTGGGACTATTAAGATGTGTTGACGCAAAGGAAGCATCCAAGTAGCCAGAGGAAATTCATGATAGGACCTGTGGTCCACATATTAATGGTTTTGTCTTAGCAAAAAAGATACTCAAAGCCGGTTACTTTTGGATAACTATGGAAACAGACTGCATCCAGTATGTCCGGAAATGCCATCACTGTCAGATACATGCAGACATGATAAAGGTGCCTCCAAATGAGCCTAATGCAACAAGCTCACCGTGGTCGTTCGCCGCTTGGGGAATGGATGTTATTGGACCAATAGAGCTTGCCTCTTCCAACGGGCACAGGTTTATCCAAGTAGCAATCGACTATTTCACCAAATGGGTCGAAGCAGCATCTTACGGGCTCCTGAATGTATTCCCATGCTCTCCAGGCGGGCTCCTGACTTCTAAACTTAAATGTATTCCCATGCTCTCCAAGCGGGCTCCTGATTGCTAAACTTGAAATGTATTCCCTTGTTCTCCAGGCAGGCTCCTGACTGCTGAACTTGAAATGTGCTCCCTTGTTCTCTAGGCGGGCTCCTGACTGCTGACTTGAAATGTGCTCCCTTGTTCTCCAGGCGGGCTCCTGACTGCTGACTTGGATGTATTTCCTTGTTCTCCAGGTGGGCTCCTGACTTCAACAAAACAAACAAAACAAAGAAAATTTTCTGCCCCAGTTTGGTAGTTGGGCTCATATATGAGTGTTAACTGAATCATATTACCAAATTTAAATAAGAACTTAAAAGCTAAAACTTGAATTGTACTCCCTTGTTCTCCAGGTGGGCTTCTGACTGCTGACTTGGATGTATTCCCTTGTTCTCCAGGCGGGCTCCTGACTTCAACAAAACAAAGAAAACTTCCTGCCCCAGTTTGGTGGCTGGGCACATATGTGATTGTAAACTATACCATGTTACCAAATATCAGTAAGAATTTGAAAGCTAAAACTTGAATTGTACTCCCTTGTTCTCCATGTGGACTCCTGATTGCTGACTTGAAATGTATTCCCTGCTCTCCAGGCGGGCTCCTGGCTGCTGACTTGAAATGTATTCCCTTGTTCTCCAGGCGGGCTCCTGACTGCTGACTTGAAATGTATTCCCTGCTCTCTAGGCGGGCTCCTGACTGCTGACTTGAAATGTATTCCCTTCTCTCTAGGCGGGCTCCTGACTACTGACTTGAAATGTATTCCCTTGTTCTTCAGGCGGGCCCCTGACTGCTGACTTGAACTTTTTCTCCCTGTTATCCAAGCGGGTACCTGATTCCAACAAAAAATAGACAAAACAAAGGAAATTTTCTGCCCCAGTTTGGTAGTTGGGCACATAGGTGAGTGTTAAACTGAATCATTCTATCAACTATTATTAAGAATTTGAAAGGTAAATCCGATTATCCAGAGAGGTCCTGACAACTCTTAATTAGACGAAAACTATAGATCTAAACTGCATCTTCTAAAGGTATTGCTTCCGTTAAGTCCTGTTATCTAATAGGGTCTTAAACTACATATTATTATCCAGGAAGGTCCTCAAAATTAAAATCAAGTCTTACCCTAAAAAATGACACTTTTACGACTGAATTATACTACCCTACAACAGAATTTACGCTACATCTTGTTATCTAATGGAAATCTTAAAGCTAGGTCCCATTATCCAGGAGGGTCCTGACAACTCCTAATTGAATCCTATCTTAAGCATGCAAACTTTGAAGCCAACTTATATTCCTTTGGGGTGTATTTATGCTAAATTATGTTACTCATGATTGTTTTTAAATTTAAACTAGGTCCCATTTTCCATGAGGGTCCTGAAAATTTACGGTCATACCTGTCTGGTGCTTGCCTTTCCTTACGGTGGGTTTCTCCAAAACAAACAAGATTTTCTGCCCCTGTTTCAAATCAAAGAAAAATCTTGTCAGTTTAAAAATATGGAGGTTGGTTTGTGGCCTTGAAATTTGAGGGCGATTTCTCCTTCACTTCCCATGATCGCTTTGATTTCCACTTGAAGACCTTGCTAGTTTTGATTAACCACTTTCTTTGTCATCTTTATCATAGAGAATACCTCTTCTCCGTTCAGACCCAATGCTCCCCATCTGTTGCATTGCTCATGACCTGATATTTACCAAGCCTTTATATTTCACATGAATCTTAAAGCACGACAATTGCCACCCACTCAATGTTGTTCTTTCTTGACTCAAACCA
The DNA here is from genome assembly GCA_026770625.1 of Nicotiana glauca. Taxonomy (NCBI): domain Eukaryota; kingdom Viridiplantae; phylum Streptophyta; class Magnoliopsida; order Solanales; family Solanaceae; genus Nicotiana; species Nicotiana glauca. Next base: position 78,789 of record MU758901.1, on the reverse strand, counting down.
GTGGCTCTGGCTTTGAGGTCTATTGTTCCTTCACTTGCCATGATAACTGATTCCCACTCGAAGACCTTTCTTGTTTATTGACTAACCACTTTCTTTGTTACCCTTAACCACAGAAAATACCTCTTCTCTGTTCGGACCCAATACCCCTAAGTGTTGCATTGCTCATGAACTGACATTTACCAACCTTTGTATCTCACATGAACCCCAGAGCATGTCAATTGCCTCCCCCCTCAGTGGGCATGTTATTCTTTCTTGACTCAAGCCACTGGCCTTGGCCTTGAGGTCTATTGCTCCATCACCTACCATGATAACTTCGATTTCTGCTTGGAGGATCTTGCTTGTCATTGGTTAACCACCCTTTTTGTCAATCTTATCACAGAAAATACCTTTAATCCGTTCACCTTAGCCCTCCTTCTGTTGCATTGTCCATTAATTGATATATATATATATATATATATATATATATCAAGCCTTTGTATTTCACAAGGATCCCAAAGCATGTTAATTGTCACGAACTCAGTGTGCTTGTTGTTCTTTCCTGACTTATGATGCTTTGATGTGTTAACCAGATCCCGTTTTGTGCAATTTGAAAGCTAGTGGCAATTTTTGAATTCATTTCTCACTTGTTCTGACCAAACAGACTTGGGAGGAGGAAGTAAATAAGACAAAAGGAACAGAGTAAAAGACAATGGAAAGAGATGATTCCTAACAAGAAAACCACAAAGTAGAAACCTATCGGATGTGGATACCAACTCTAATGACCATGACATGCACCTACGACCTATTCTGTTAAGCAAATCTGATGTTCAGCTCTTGTCGTACCTTTTTGCCATGAAACTGGGGTTCAACGCTCCGCTTATCCAATATGATTCACAATCCTTATTCGACTTGTAGTGCCCGAAGGGTTTTCACTATCAAGCCTCTCTCATTTTGGTCTTTCTCTCAACTCACCGTCGCTTTATGGTGCCCATGAAGGTTTTCACCAATAAGACTCTCTCATTTTCATTTCTTTGTTCAGAATGGAGTGTTGCCCCTGATATGAATCACCTCTACTTGCTCGACTTGGCATCTCTCGAAGATTGATCAGAAGGTCTTTCTTTGGATCGTAATATGGGCTTTTGGATGGGGTTAGAAAGAAAGGGTATCAAAAAGGCTCAAAACAATTCAAACGGGTTCAAAATTACAACTTTTGGAATTAGATTTCTTACAAAAACCGCAACTTCTACCCAGTTTCTTTGCTTGGGGACTTTTGGATTTTTATTTTGATGGGACCGAACCGTGAGGCTGCCTACGTATCCTTAAAAGTAATCAGGTCGAACGTAGTTCATGTCATAGGAATTACTTTGTTGTTGTGATTTTTCTTTTCTTTTCTTCCTCTTTCTCTTCTTTTCTTTTTTTTTTTTTCCTTTTCTCTTTTTGTTGTTTTCTTGTTTTCTTTTTCTTTTTCTTCTTTCCCTTTTTTTCTCTTCTTTTTCTTCTCTCTCTTTTCATTCTCTTTCTTTTCTCTTTTTCCTTTACTTATTTTTCACGCTTGTGTTTCTGATCTTTGTTACTAATTCCAAAAGAGGGGTATGAAAGAAAATAAATAAGGCTCAAAGGGGTAACGAAAGATAAAGTGTTTAGATAGCAGAACAAAATGCCTTCGTCATTCCAATCTTCAAAACATGCCAAGTACAAACAACAAATTTAAACAAACCAAAGAAAACATTTGTAACATCTTTTGATTGTACTAGACTTGATAACCGTATCCACACATTCACCTTCTACATTTGTTAAATAGGAAGCACCATTGGACAACACTCTCCCTATCATTGCCACAAACGGCCCCCGTTAATTTGGGCAGACTTGCCTTTAGCTTCAACCTGATGTGGCATGATGCATTTCAATAGTGTTTCTTTATGCTCTATCTGCCCCAGTTTCACATGGTTCGGGCCAAATGATCTCAAAATGTCCAAATCTGTTCTTATTTCCCTCAAGTTCCCCTATCATCTTCAAAATTATTTCATTGCTTCATGACTAAACTAACTTTTGAGCCCAGGCTGAGAATTATGCGTGCATGTCATGTAACTAGAACCAGCATGAAAAGAACTGTAAAAGGAGAAAAGAACTAAACAGAAATGACTAAAAATAGCAGATAACAAAGAATTGCATTAGACGGATGGGGAAAGAGTTCGCACAACAAAACAAGCACAACAAACTGGGGTGCAACCCTTGGAACAAACCTAGACAACACTAAATGAGATACTACGACCAAAGGAACTAGACAAAATAAAAGTATAGAAGGGTTTGAGTCACAAGACAATATCCAGATTACAACCCTGAAATAACCTAGACAACAGAAATGACAACAAACTAAGCCACCAAATCTCCTCTCCGACTGACCAAAAAATGGAGCGTCTTTCCAATTACCAAGCACCGTATCTTAGCCACTGAATTCTACATCAACAATACTAGGAGCTTCACAAGTCTTCATCACATTATTCTTAACAAGTTGCTTTTGGGTTCTTTTGGCCGGCTCATTCTTAAGATCAACCTCTGATAGCTCTGAAAGGACAGTAGCACGTGGGCCTCCGAGGCTCCCAGAAGAATTCTCATATTCCTTTTCAAAATAAATCATACCCACCATATGCGTCTCATTATACACAGGTGATGGACTTTGGCTAGTATCTACTGCATCCTAATTTTGCACGACAATGTCGCCTGCATCAATAATCTTCTGAATCGCATTCTTTAGATTCCAACACTTCTCTATGTCATGCCCCGAGGCATCTGAGCAATATGTGCACCTTTGAGAAAAATCAAACTTCTTTGGAAGAGGGTTTGGCATTTTTATCTGGATCGGCTTCAACATATCCAATTTTCTTAGCCTCTAGAACATACTTGCATATGTCTCCCCCAATGGAGTGTAGGTTTTCTTCTTCCACAACCTCTCGTTCTTAAATGCTTGATTGGGCCGGAAACCTGATCCAGGGGGTTTTTGGTAGGCCCGTGGGGGTAGATAGGCATTTTGTGGAGCTGGGTACTGGGAAAGTGATGTACGACTTTGGGAGTTCTGTGGAGAGAAGTAGCATCGGGGAGGGTCACCTGGTGCACAAGGATATCCACGGGGACGATGTCGAGGCTGGAAGTGTCGATCAGGAAAGCCCATCGGATCATCTTTTCTGTTTCTCTTTCTTCCACCCAAGCTTACTGGGATGTTCTGAATGTCTTTAGAACGACTCATGATTTTGCCTGACTTGATTCCTTCTTCTACTAGCTCCCCCATTTTTAACACATCATTGAAAGGCTTTCCTAAGTCCGGGATCAAATGACTGAAGTAGGTGGGTCCCTGGGCTTGTAGGAAAATCTCAACCATTTCTTCTTCACCAATCGGGGTACTGACTCGAGCCGCTTTCTTCCTCCATCTGAGCCCAAACTCTCTAAAGCTTTTCTCCGTCTTCTTTTCCATTTTAGATAGGGAGGAGCAGTCTGGGGTAACACCTGATTTGTATTGAAAGCGTCGCACAAAATCTTGAGCCAGGTCGCCCAATGTATGCCACTTACCAACATCTTGACGAGTATGCCAGTCCAAAGCTACCCCAGTCAGGCTCTCACTGAAATATGCCATCATCAAGTCATCTTTCTCTCCAACAATTCTCATTTCACTGCAATTGACCCTCAGGTGGTCTACCGGATCTCCACACCCATCATACAAGTTAAATTTTGGCACTTTGAACCCTGTGGGCAGGCGAACGTCAGGGGACGCAGACAGTTCTCTGTAAGCCATGCTACCCTGGTCTCCCCTTCCTTGTTTGTTCTCCAAGTATTGTGCTATGCCTTTCAGCCTCCTGGGTATCCCATCTTTCCCTTTTCTTCCTGTGAACCTTTCATTTTCAACATGTGGCTCATTCTGCGTGCCCTGATTGTATGAGTCAAGACCCTTGTGGGTGACCCTTAAGGGGTAATATTGGGCATCACAAACTTTGAGTGGGTATTCATTGTCGGTCATAGCGGATATGACAAGGGGGCAATTTTAGGGAGCAGCTGTTGGAGGACGAGTGACGGAGCTACTAGGGTGGTTGGGAAAGATGTGATAAGCGGATGTATCTGGAGAGTATGGAGGATCATCTAGCATTGTGACCGTAATTTGGGTAAGGGCAGTGTCACGCCCCAAAATTCGAGGAGCGCGACCGGCGCTCAACCGAGTAAACCCGACCGAGCAAGCCTGTTAGGTCTCGTTCTACCAAAACTAACTCATAAATAAATAGGAGATGGACTCCATTAACCAAATTCTATAAACATATAAATAACGATTTCCATTTCATTTTCATTAGCAACTTCATTTGCCATAATAAAGGTGTTACAAACTTTATACACCAATGCCAAACATCCATATTTCTCTTTTAAATTCCCATGCCCGACACTAC
>MU758901.1:0-55921 GCA_026770625.1 Nicotiana glauca | reverse complement strand
TAGAACCACGGAATTCGGGAGTGCCTAACACCTTCTCCCGGATTCACAGAATTCCTTATCCGGATTTCTAGTTCGCAGACTGTAACAGAGTCTAACTTTCCTCGGATCGGGATTAAACCGGTGACTTGGGACACCATTATATTCTCAAGTGGTGACTCTGAAAAACTTAAATAACTAATTCCGTTCCGACTGTCCTTTAATTGAAAAAACTCCTTGATGCCCTTCGCGGGGTGAATTAAACGTAAAAAGGAGGTGTGACAAATCCCATTTTAAAGGGTATTCACACTAAATTCTGGAAGGTCATAAACTACTTGTGTTATCTAGTATGGCTCACTTCCACTAATTAAAGAACTCAATTATCTAAAACACTAAGGAGGTTAGGATTCTACTTATTTTATGGAATTGTTAAACTGAAATTTGGTAGTCAATGTTAGCAATGAACAGCCTACGTTTGATTGTGGAAAAAGGCTTGGGCTAGTCATACACCAAAGCTAACCACCTACTACTGCATGCCAGCAGGTGTAACAAATGGGCCCAAGATGAAGCCCAACTTGGCAATCAGATTTTTGAACGGAGAAACAATCACAAACGGGCCAAAGCTGATAGCCCAATACACGATTCAGCACAAATTATCATTCAAGAAAATTGGAGTTGAACAAATACTAATAATCCTTGAATCAAATGCAAAACACATTCCGAAATCATTGTATGTATTTTATAGTGAGATATAACTTTCAGTTATGACAGTGCACAAATTGTCCGTCATTTTAGTGTCAGAACTCAGGGATTACGAACCTATGCAACATCTGATTCGGATTGTCGAATTTAGCAGGACTATAATGATTCAACACTTTCCAAAGAAAAAGACAAACCAGACACGATGAACTGATTCATTTGAAAATTCCTTTAACAATGCAAAGATCCCAGTACATACACAAAGAAGAACTAGTGACAAATTATGAATTTATTGAGCCATGTTTCAAGCTATATGGGTGCAAACTTGAACGCAATTACCGGGATAACAAACTTAAACCAAATCTATTAGACCACTGATCTGAATCGACATGCATTTAAACCTATGGCTATGAAAACACAAACCAAAAGCCAAATAGTTTCAACTAATTAAACTACAAGATCAGAATCCTTATTCATCCAACTAAATCTCTAAGGCACCCAATTGGTCCACATAAGATCAGAATTTCAAACCATTTTACCAGCACCCCATTTATAGTTTCAGTCCAAATTTACAAACTAGACTCAAACAAAATCATAACTAAATAGATGAACATATCCAAAGAAGCTAAAATAGCACAAGATTACAACGTGAATTATCATTCATTAGATATCAAAAGGCTTGAATTGCATATCAGTTACAAGGCCTCTCATGTTGCACTTCACAGGTTAAAGAGATCCAAGGAATACCTGGTGAATTTAAGCAAAAGAACAGTGAGAAAATCAGTAGTAGAAAAGGATGAGATTCAGCAGATCAACAACAACATTTTCAGCTTGCTCAAACTATTTCGATCCCAGAAAGAGTCAAAAATTACTTCAATCTTTTAAGAAACACGCATAGCTTCAATGAAACCGTTTTTGTGGTGCCTTTTTTGTATTTTTCCTCTAATTTTCAGACCTTTTTAGTGTTTTGCATTTTTCTTTTCGTTTCTGATTTCTCCAGAATTTTTCTCTTCTCCCATCTCTTAGGTCTGCCTTCTAAGGCCAGAAAGGGTGCCTTTATAGGCAAGCTACTAGGGCAGCCTTAGAGGCTTTGTTATTTCATTTTAGTCCCTTTCAAATTTTCCTTTTTGCTAGTTAATCCCTGATTTTTTGACTTGTGGATCAAGTTAGCCTGATTTTTTAATAAAAAACCCCTATCCAAACTCCCTAGAAGCTTCTAAATCAGATAAACTAAAGATTCTTTGATCCAATTACCCAAACTACCCATAAAACCCCTGTTTATTACCCCTGGGCCAAGCGAGCATATGGGTCAAGCTGACCCAAGGTTCAGCTCCTACCTTGGGCTTAGCCAAGTTGGGTCAAGTCCCTGTGCTGGGCTTCTAATTTTGAAATCCAAATCCCAACTTATAACACTTTTAAAATCGGAACAGCCCTAAAGAAGACAAAATGGGGGTCTCTTCAAAAATGCAAGAAAAGAGAACAAGCCAAAACAACTAATAACCATGCAGATAAACCACTAGAAATTAAATTAAACTGAATACACAGAGAAATACAAGAAGCAAGAAAGAAAGAAAAAAAATGAAGAAAAGGAAATCAAGGAAAAGAAATCACCTAAAACATGGGAATCAAATGCAACTAATCATGCTCTCTTTTTCATCATGCAAACAAAAGTGATTTTTGAAGAAAATAACAAAGAAAAGACGAAGCAGAGAGGATTTGAAAACTGAAAAACAAACAATCCGGAATAGATGAGGTGAAAAAGTGACAACTGATAAAACAAAAAGAAAAAAAAAATGAAAGAAGGCGAAGTAAAGGCAAAATACCTAGGAAAACAACCCGAACAAGCCTTGAATTCACAAACTCGAACCTTTGATTATTGGTCTAAATGGGCCGCAATCGTGTGTTCTCAAACGAAAACACATAACTGGAGCCAATTTCGACCTGCAATCTTAGATCACTGACGATTTGGGATTTTGGAATTAGGGTTCGTCCTTCAAAATCAGATTCGAGAGGTCTTAGGGATGTCCGAGCGGAACTAGTATAGGATTTAACATGAGGGAGGCAAAGGGGGTTTCAGGGTGTTGATTTGGGAGTGGTTGGGTCCGCCGCCACCACCTTGAGGTGGTGGAGTTTAGGGGTGGCGAGCTAGGGTTTCCATAATTTGAGGCGATACAGCGGGATTTGTGAAAAACGGAGTGTGGTAAGGGTATGAGGGAGGGGAAGCAAGGTTGTGGTGTAAATTTGATGGCCATTGGAGACTTGCAGCCGTCGTGGGGCGATTTCCGGCGGCGGCTGGCGGCTGGCGGTGGCGTTACAGGGGAAGGGTTTGGGGACGAAGAGATTGAGGGGGGGTCTGAAAGGGGGGAACTTTTCGGACAATAATAAGGGGGAAGTTGGTCAATTCCAAACCGTTGGATTGCCCAAGATAAACGGTTGGGATTAAATACAACCAAACGGCATCGTTTTCATTAGTTGGGGGGGCGGACCGGGTTTGGGATGAACTTGGTTCGGGCATGGTGCGGGTTTGGACGGGTTTTGGGCATCAGACCTGGGCTGGGGTATGGGTATTAGANAGGATCCGGCATGAGGCTGAGTTATTCTAGGTTTTAAAACCTGGGTTTATTTGTTCTAGACCTGGCTTACCCGAGCGAACAACTCGAGCCGGGGGGGCAGCGTACCGGGAATACATAAGCTTCGCCGGCTTTGCAACTTGTCCGAACCTTGTTTTAAATTTGGGAATATGACTCTAACAGAAGAGAAGTCACACGAAGTGCACACTTCTCCATGATTTAGAAAACTCAGGGAGAGGAAGGGTTTCATAGCAGTTTATATACAGTTCAACCATATCAAAGCGGTAAAGGCAACATTTAGCACATTAGGTCCAAAAATATAACAAAATCAGATAATAAATCAATCCAAATATAACAATTCATCTAAACTCGAATTCTAAACCCTGAACCACAAGTTCTGGGTTCTCACTCCTCAGCAGAGTCGCCAGAGCTGTCACACCTCCTTTTTCTTACTACACCCCATAAAGTGCATAATAAAGGGAGTTTTTTCAATTAAAGGACAATTGAAACGGGATTTATTTATTAAAAGATTCAGAGTCGCCACTTGGGAGATTTATGGTATCCCAAGTCACTAGTTTAAAATCCCGAATCGAGGAAAAGAATGACTCTGTTTAACAGTCCGCGAACCAGAAATTCGAGTAAGGAATTATTTTAACTCGGGAGAAGGTGTTAGGTATTCCCGGGTTCCGTGGTTCTAGCACAGTCGCTCAACTATTATATTCGGCTTAATTATCTGATTTTAGAACATTTTGAACCTATGGGCAAATTTTAAATTATGACTGCTTTTATTCATTTTTTTAAAGAAGATTGAACGTCGTCAAAAATATGTCTTTGGATCGTGTCACATGAAATGCACCCGCGATCCGGAACACGTCTTATTCAACATTTTAAGATTTGAATTTGGATCACATGAAATGCACACCCGAATTTAGGAAGGTAATATTATTAAAGTACGCGCCTAAAGCAACTACGCATTTTAGCTTTGCGAGGGCCATGGAATTTTTGCTAAATGGCACGCCTCAGATTCTAAGGTTGAGTTAAAGCTAATTAAAACAAGGACCATGCAATTATCATTTTATTTGGCACGGCGCACCTCAATCCTGTGAGCACGTGATTTTTGCCCCAAGCAAATTATTCCAAAAATATATGCAAAAATAATTTTTGTGTGGAAACTTGTTGATAATTTTGTGGAAATACCATGATTTGTTTTTATTTTTGGAAAATAAAGCAAAGAAAATCAAAATAAAACACCATTTTTGTATCAATTAGAAAATACCAAAAATAGAAATTAATTAANCTTGAATTCACAAACTCGAACCTTTGATTATTGGTCTAAATGGGCCGCAATCGTGTGTTCTCAAACGAAAACACATAACTGGAGCCAATTTCGACCTGCAATCTTAGATCACTGACGATTTGGGATTTTGGAATTAGGGTTCGTCCTTCAAAATCAGATTCGAGAGGTCTTAGGGATGTCCGAGCGGAACTAGTATAGGATTTAACATGAGGGAGGCAAAGGGGGTTTCAGGGTGTTGATTTGGGAGTGGTTGGGTCCGCCGCCACCACCTTGAGGTGGTGGAGTTTAGGGGTGGCGAGCTAGGGTTTCCATAATTTGAGGCGATACAGCGGGATTTGTGAAAAACGGAGTGTGGTAAGGGTATGAGGGAGGGGAAGCAAGGTTGTGGTGTAAATTTGATGGCCATTGGAGACTTGCAGCCGTCGTGGGGCGATTTCCGGCGGCGGCTGGCGGCTGGCGGTGGCGTTACAGGGGAAGGGTTTGGGGACGAAGAGATTGAGGGGGGGTCTGAAAGGGGGGAACTTTTCGGACAATAATAAGGGGGAAGTTGGTCAATTCCAAACCGTTGGATTGCCCAAGATAAACGGTTGGGATTAAATACAACCAAACGGCATCGTTTTCATTAGTTGGGGGGGCGGACCGGGTTTGGGATGAACTTGGTTCGGGCATGGTGCGGGTTTGGACGGGTTTTGGGCATCAGACCTGGGCTGGGGTATGGGTATTAGAGACTGGCCCAAATTGGGTCTTTTATTAAGAAGACCCTTTTGCTTTTTATTTCCTTTTCTCTTTCTTTTCAAATTAAAACTCCTTTTCTTTTTCAAATTAAAATAAAAACCTAAATTAACTCGTCAAAACTAAATTAACCTACCAAATTATATTAAGCTCTAATTAATAATCAACAAAATTAATTAAATACCAAATTAGAAGAACTACTAAAAGTTAAAATTGAAAAATGCAAATTAAACTATTTTTTTTTGTTTGTGATTTTCTCCTCTTTTATAAAATAACTCAATTACTTACTTAATCCTAACATGTCAAAATTAACTCCTAAATGTAAATGCATATATTTTGTATTTTTTATTAATTAAACAAGAAATAAAAATGCACAAATAAATGCAAACAATTAACACAAAATGCCACAAAAATGCCCAGAATTGCAAGTAATGAAAAGAAATCATTTTGTTTTGAATTTATGGGAGTAATTCATATAGGGCAAAAATCACGTGCTCACAGTTGGCTACATTTCTCAAGCATTAGCGAAGACCAATGCTGGTATCCGTAAGAAGAAGAACCCATGTCCAGTCACCAAGAAAGGGAAAAAGAAGGCGGATGAGGAGACTCCTCTCAAACAATAGAGGACCTTAATGTTCGTTAAGATGAAGGTGAATGGCAAGCCCATCCGTGCTATGATAGACACTGGTGCTACCCATAACTACTTAGCCTCGACTCAGGTGGAGCGCCTTGGTCTAGTTGTAGGGAAAGGTAGAGGTAGTGTCAAGGCTAGCAACTCACCTCCCCAGCTAGTGGGTGGAATAGCCAAAGAGGTACTGGTAAAGCTTGGCCCTTATAAAGGAAAATTCAACCTGCGAGTGGTGATCATAGATGACTTCGAGTTGATAATTGGTTTGGAATTCCTAAGACAAACTAACACCATACTTGTACCATTTGCATACATGCTAATGATGATGGGAACCAACAGGGCCAAGCCCTGTATTATCCCGTACATGCCCATGAAGATGGCCGTTGAGAACATCTCGGCCTTGCAATTGAAGAAGGGGGTAAAAAGGAATGAACCTATGTTCCTGGCAACCCTCTTCATCGAAGATATAGAACGCTCCTCGGGTCCCATTCCTGAACCCGTAAAGGAGCTACTACTGGAGTTTGAAGATGTCATGCCACAAGACATGCCAAAGTGGCTCCCGCCTAGGCACACTGTGAACCATGAAATTGAGTTGGTGTCGGGCGCGAAGCCACCTGCCCAGACGCCTTAAAGAATGTCACAACCCGAACTCACCGAGCTTCGGAGACAATTGACAGAAATTCTATATACAGGGATCATCGTACCCTCTAACTCCCCATACGGGTCCCCTATTCTATTCCAAAAGAAATATGATGGAAGCCTGCGACTCTGTGTGAATTATCGAGATCTAAACAAAATCACCGTGAAGAACAATTACCCTATTCCTCTAATGACAGACTTGTTCGATAGATTGGGTGGTGCGACGGAGTTCACCAAGATAGACCTCAAGACAGGTTACTGGCAAGTTCGGATCATAGAGGGTGATGAACACAAGACGACATGTGTGACAAGATATGGGTCATACGACTTCTTGGTCATGTCGTTCGGCTTGACTAATGCCCCAGCTACATTTTGCACTTTGATGAACCAAGTCTTCCAAGAGTACATTGACGAATTTGTGGTGGTCTACTTGGATGACATTGTGGTTTATAGTCATACAGTGGAAGAATACCTAGTGCACCTGCGAAAGGTCCTATCCCGTTTGTGGGAGCATGAACTTTATGTGAAGCTATCCAAGTGCTCCTTTACTCATAAACAAATTGACTTCCTCGGACATGTCATCGAGGAAGGACGGATAAAGATGGACCAACAGAAGATTTAGGCCATCACAGATTGGCCTCCGCCTAAGGATATCCACACCTTGAGTGTGTTTCTTGGCCTATGCAACTTTTACCGGTGGTTAGTGAAGAACTACTCCCTTATCGCAGTGCCATTGATAGAAATCCTCAAGAAGGTCACACCCTGGGATTGGGGACCGAGGAGAGCAGATGCCTTCAATGCATTAAAAGAGAGTATGTCTAGTAGCCCCATCTTGGCCCTTCTTGATTTGGCCAAGCCATTCGAGGTACAAACGGATGCATCTGAATATGCCCTCGGCGGAGTCTTAATACAAGAAGGGCACCCTATAGCGTACGAGAGTCGGAAGCTGAATGGTGCAGAGCAACGCTATGCCTCCCATGAGAAAGAATTATTGGTTGTCGTTCACTTCTTGCGCCTTTGGTCAAGACAGATAATACAGTTGTTAGCCATTTCATGACCCAGCCAAAACTGAATGGTCGACAGGCCAGGTGACAGGAACTCCCAACTGAATTTCACTTCAACCTGGAATACCACAGTGGAAAGACCAATCATGTTGCTGATGCGCTCAGTCGGAGAGTTGATCTAGCTTCAGTGTTTCTACTCGCCACCCTAAGGGGGAGCGAAGTGGCCACCTCCATCAAGGACCAAATACAGGATCTACTCATCAAGGATCCTACTTCTCAGTATTCGGTTGATTTGGTAGGACAGGGCAAGACTCGCCAGTTCTACATGGAAGATGATTTCCTGAAAGTGAAAGGGAACCGACTTTATGTTCCGAAAGGAGGAGATCTGACTCTTCTAGCAGAATATTATGACACTTTGTGGGCCGGCCATACCGGTGAAGAACGCACCATGGCGTTACTTCTTCGGGCCTATTATTAGCCTCAAATGGCTGGTGATGTTGCTCAGTATGCGAAGACTTATCTAGTATGCCAGAAGGTCAAGTCAGACCGCTTGACACAAGAGGGACTCTTGGAACCACTAGTTGTCCCAAAGAGACCTTGGGAAAGCGTTTCCCTGGATTTCATCACTGGATTGCCCAAGGTCGGAGATCTCACAACTATCTTAGTTGTGGTGGACCGATTTTCCAAGTATTCTACCTTTATTGTAGCCCCACAATATATATCAGCAGAAGATACAGCTTAACTCTTCTTCACTCATGTCGTCAAATATTGGGGCCTGCCCAAAGACACTGTTAGTGATCGCGACTCACGCTTCACTAGCAACTTTTGGACACAACTCTTTAAGTGCCTTGGATCAAAATTGAGTCACAACTCAAGTTTTCATCCGCAATCTGATAGCCAGACGGAGCGGTTCAATGGTATATTGGAGGAATATCTCTGCCACTTTGTGACCGTATCGCACAAGAATTGGGTGAAGCTTCTGGATGCTGCTCAACTGTGTTTCAATTCACAAAAGAGCTCTAGTACAAACAAAAGCGCTTTTGAAATTATTATCGGACAGCAATCGCTACTCCCACACACTGTAAATTCATCAAACATGTCTAAATCTCCTCGAGTTGCGAGCTTGTCAAAAGAGTGGAAATGGAATTTGGAGATAGTGCGCAGCTATCTTACCAAAGCTCAAAAGCGGATGAAGAGGCATGCCGATCAGAATCGTCGCGTTGTTGAATACCAAGTAGGAGACAAAGTGATGGTCAAAATCCCAAAGAGGTGCTTATTTGCGGGGGTCCATGATCCTCGCCTATTGCAAAAATACATTGGACCATTGTCCATTGAAAGGCATATTGGGAAAGTTGCATACCGGATGGACACCCCTACTTGGTGGAAAATGCATCCTGCCTTCCATGTCAGTCTCCTCAAACCTTTTCTGGAAGACACGGAGGATCCTTCACAGAGCCAGCTCACAATACCCAGTATTCGAGGTCCCAATTCAACAGGATAAAGGCGTATTGAAGTTATTCTTGATGATAGAGTGATTCATGCCTCAAGGAAAGATCACCAAGAGTTCTTGGTGAAATTGTAGGGCTGTGATGCAGAAGAGAATACTTGGGAGAGGGGAACAAACCTCAAAGCCTACAAGATCCTCATTGAAGATTATTTTTCAAGTAAGGTGCCGAGGACGTCACCAACTCAGGTGGGGGAGAATGTCATAGGCGGCTTTCCATCCATGCCACATGACCCCTTGGGCGCGCCCTGTGGCGTCCTAGCAAGCCTCCCAATGCCTAGCGCCACGGACGGCCCCGTGGTCTTGGCCGCGCCAAGTGACAAGCGCGCAGGTGCCTCTGTCGCCCCACCGATATCCCTCGCCAGCGCCCAGCCGCAGGCACATGCCAACAGCGCTGCGCGCGTCAACCGTGATGCCAAAGACGATGCTGCTGACAACGGACCTATTTTTGCTTTGTAGAAAACTAAGTCCTTTTCATTATAAATATAGAGTAATTTTATTTCATGTACTTCCATTATGATTCTCCAACTTATTCTAGTCTAGTCGTGTAGCTTTGGATTTTTTTTTTTAAGCTTATTAGGGGGATCAAGCAATCAAACTTTCTAGCAAACAAACAATTCTCTGTACTGGTGTCTCTCCCCCTCGACAACGCCTTGCTTTTCTGTAATAGCTTTCATTAATTCAATCAAGCTTTCTTTCATTCTCAATTATTATTTATGTTCTCTCAATTGCTCTTGACATTGGTTTTCCGTACGACGCTGACAATCTAGTAGAGCATACGTAGGGGACCTCAGTTGGCGGACAATAACTGCACTGACATCAATTGCTTAGCTTTACGTCGTCCTTTCAAGAAATCTCATAAAGGCGCCGCGTAATAATATTAGTGCATGTTGATTTTGTAAAACAAAATTTTACTGACTTCGATTGGCCAGAAATTTTGTTGGTCCATAAAAAACGGCCTGGTGACCAATATTGAATGCTTCCCATAACTTCTCGGTATATTTTTTGGTGTTCTGGATCATGTAACACGAATTTGAGATTATACAACCTTTTCGTATGTATTAGTATATGCTGATATAGATAATAAATTGCGTCCGGAAAATAAAATCAAGAAAAAAAATATTGCATCAATCGTAGTATTTTATTTTGAATATTTGAGTATTACAATCTCTATGAATCCTCTGATTCTACTTTTCAACGCGAGCTTAATCTTTGAATTTTATTTTATTTTAATCGAAGTACTTGATGCCTGATCTTGATTTTGACGTATTTTTAATCTGAGGTCTTGCAGCTTGTTCTTGAATCTTCGTCTTGATATTTTCAATCCTTAGAACACTTGAATGCTTGTAGCTTTTAGAGAAATCTGTAGCGTTTGATCCATGAGCTCTCTCTTGCTTCTTGTTATAACTTCTGGTGTGTTTTATGGGATCTGAAGACCCCTACTTATAGTTGTGTGAGGGAAGATTTATGATAAGAACAAACTCTTTTCGACCAATCAAATTGAAGTGAGACAAGGCCGCGTTTGATTGTCCAGAACATGTCACTTGCACACGTGGCGCGGTTTCATTGGCCTTTTAATATGACTTGGCATGCATTATCATTTTGACACGTGGAAAAATCCTATTGGCTCTTCCGTTTGACTTGACGTGCCACGTTATTTGACACGTGGTACAAAATTGGGCCTCTATGAAGATGATATATTGGGCTTAATGAAGTGGGCTCATCACTTTAGCCCAATTAAATGGGCTAGCCCAATGGATTAAGACTTATTTATTTAGTTCATATATGTTGGACTTATATAACTAATCCAATTATATTAGCCCAATAAATTTATTTGAACTAATATATATTGAATTTAAAATATAGTCCAAATTATTTTACATATTTAATTCTAATAAAATTTATATGCCTACAACTGATTTAATAAAATTTCTTGATGGACTCCGATTGGCCAAAATTTTTGTAGGTTCATAGGAAACGGCCTAGTGACCAATACTAATTGCTTTGCAATGACTTTCGGGTTTATTTAAAGACATTTCGGAGTTATGCAACACGAGTTTATGATTATATCTCATTTTTCGTGTGTATTAATTCATGCTGATTTTGTATTAAAAAAATTGACTGACTCTGGTTGGCCTGAAATTTCGTAGGTCATTAGAAAACGGCTTAGTGATCAATACTCATTGCTTTGCCTTCACTTTCGAACTTATTTTTTTGGTATTTTGGGGTCATTCAACATGAATTTATGATTATATCCATTTTTCGTATGTATTAGTACGTGTTGATTTGTATAAATTTCTTGACAGCCTCCGATTGGCCTGAAATTTCGTAGGTGCATAGAAAATGATCTAAGGACCATACTCATCACTTTGCCATGATTTTCGGATTTGTTTTATGGTATTTTGGGTTCATGCAACACGTTGTGTTTTATACTTTTTCGTGTGTATTAGCACATGCTTGATATTTTAGAATTTTTTTGATGGATTCCAGTTAGCCAAAATTTTCATAGATCCATTGGAAATGACCTAGTGATGAATACTCATCGCTTTTGGCCATGACTTTCGGATTCATCTTTTTGGTATTTTGGGGGTCATGTAATAATTAGTACTACTGATTTTTTAGAATTTTTTTGACAGACTCCAATTGACCTTAAATTTTGTAATCGAGCATGTCCCTTTGTCTTTTCTCAAGCCGGTCGCATTAGTGCTACTATTGTATCCTTTTTATTATTAGATTGTTATTATTACCTATTTTTTATTGTTATCATTAATTCGCCTCCCTCATATCTTGTTGTTGGTACTACTTGTTGCCACTACTTCTTTTCTTTACCCAAGGGTCTATCGGAAACCTACTCTCTACCTTTCTAGGGTAGAGTAAGGCTGTGTACACTCTATCGCTCCTTGGATCCCATTTGTGAGAATTCACTGGGTTGTTACTGTTATATTAGTACATGCTGATTTTGTGGGGGGGGGGGGGGGATGATAGATTGATTGGTCTGAAATTCTTTAGGTCCATAGTAGATGACCTAGTGACCAATACTTATTGCTTCGCCATGACTTTTCGGTTCATTTTTTGCAATTCGGGGACATAACATGAATTTATGATTATTTCTACTTTTTCGTGTGTATTAGCATATACTGATTTTGTAGAAAAATTTTGACGGACTACGATTGGCCTGCAATTCTGTAGGTCCATAAGAAATGGATTAGTGATCGATACGCATCGCTTCACCTTGACTTTCGGGTCATTTTTTTGTGTTTGGTGTCATGCAACACGAATTTATGATTATATTCTTTTTTTCGTGTGTAATGTACATGTTGTTCGTGTGTATTAGAACATGTTGATTTTGAAGAATTCTCTTGACTGACTTCGATTGGCTTGAAATTTCATAGGTCCATAGGAAACGGCCTGGTGACCAGGGTCATACAATATGATTTTATGATTATATTTACTTTATTGTATGTATTAGTCCATGTTGATTTTGTCAAAAAATTTGACAAATTTCGATAACCCTAAAATTTTATAGGTTCGTAGAAAACGTCTGAATGACCAATACCCAATGCTTTGCCATAACTCTTTGGTGTTATCTAAAATTCTAGAAGACACTGATGAAACAGATTTGGTCCCTCCAAATCTTATGCACCACTTCTTTTTAACAAAAACAAAGTGGTTGCATTTGGTTTTTAGCGGGGAAAATGCGTTATAGTACAATTAAGGGTGGCACACGAGCTAGTCGGATCGGATATGTGCGGGTAAAAAATGCGTAATACAAAAAAAAAAATTATCCGATCTGATTCATATTTTTATAAAAAAAAAAAAGGGCAGCCTGGTGCACTAAGCTCCCGCTATGCTCGGGGTTCGGGGAAGGGCCGGACTACAAGGATCTATCATACGCAATCTTACCCTGCGTTTCTGCAAGAGGTTATTTCTACGGCTCGAACATGTGACATCCTGGTCACATGGCATCAACTTTACCCGTTACGCCAAGGCTCCCCCAACCAATATTTAATACGGATAAAAAATAGGTTAACCGGCGGATAATATGGATGACCCAATTATCCATGGCTTCTTGAATATGATCACTTTTGAAAGAATTCCTAATATCCCAAACTTGAGGAACCCCCATAATTTGAGGTTTTACAAATGTAAATGTTAAACTCATTAGTTATTCATTGGTTATCAATTTTCTAAGTGGATAATATAATTCTTAGGAAAAATGCCCAAGTACCCCCCTGACCTATACCCGGATTCCCAACTACACATTTTTTTTTACGGGAATCCTATTACCCCCCTAAACTTATTTTAAATGGAATTATTTGCACTCTTAACGTTGACGTGGCAAAGTGTGTGTAGTTCACTCTCCCAAAGGAGAGTGAGAAGAAGAAAAAAATGATTTTCGGATTATTTTTTATTCTTTTTTACCATTTTTTCTTACTTTTATTTTCTCCTCCTTTTCCTTTTTCTTTGTCTTTTTTCCTTTACTTTTTTTTCGTTTCTTCTTTAATTCCGACGAATATTCATTCACCGGTGACTTTGTCTAACCGTTTTTCTTCCATTTTTTCGTTTCACACACAAATTAAACTCTCAAAAAGATCTATTCATAAGCAAAGCAAAATACATTCAGATTTTGGGGAAAAATTCATCGTCGGAAAACCTTCCCACGCCCGAAAAAAATTGATGTATTGAAATTTTAACTGGAAAAAGTTTTTTAGCTTATATTCGTTTTTATGTCGTTTGCTCTTCCTCCCACATATAAATTACACTTTCAAGAAATTTATATACACTTAGATCGGGATAAAAATCTATCCCCGAAAAAAAAATTGCCGGAAAAAATGGTTTTTCTGAAATTCCGATGACCACCATTTTATGTCGCCGATGACCAAAACAAAAAGAAAGAGAATGAAATGACCAAAAAAAATGATAATAGTAAGAAATAAGAAAAAGGGATAAGAAAAAGAAGAAAGAAAAGAAAAAGTACTAAAAATACATGTGGGAGCGCGTGTAGCTCACCACTTGCCAAGAGTTTGGTTGTCAGCGTTAAGGGTGCAAATAATTACATTTAATATAAGTGTAGGGGGGTAATAGGATTCCCGCAAAGAAAAAGTGTATAGTTGGAAATCCGGGTATAGATCAGGGGGGTACTTATGCATTTTCCCTAATTCTTATCTATATTTGCTCCGTTTTTAAAAAGTTCATTATCCAATTAATTTTTTAATGGACAATATAGGTGGATAACTTTTTTTTCTTCCGACCATTTTTCCACCACGAAGTACAACCAATGATTGAACTCGCCCATTAAGTGTTGCAGTTAACCCAGTATATCCCACTTAGTGGGGTCTGGGGAGGGTAGTGTGTACGCAGACCTTACCCCTACCCTGGGATAGAGAGACTGTTTCCAAATAGACCCCCGGCATCCTTCCCTCCAAGAACTTCCCACCTTGCTCTTGGGAAGACTCGAACTCACAACCTCTCAGTTGGAAGTGGGGGTTGCTTACCATCAGAGCAACCCCTCTCGTCTTAAGAGTTAGGGAAAATGCATAAGTTAGCTAATTCTCATGAGATTGAACTCGCTTTTAAATATTGCAGTTAGCTAATTACTCATTGACTAAGTACAACCAATGAGATTGAACTCGCTTTTAAATATTGCAGTTAGCTAATTACTCATCGATTAGTGCTATTGATAAGTAAACACATCAAATCATGCCGCGCGCAGATGTATGTTTTGATGCTTAAGTTAGTAGAATGTGATAATAAGACGTCGATAATGATGCATATATCCGACATATTTCAGACTGGGTTTTTTGTTGTTGTATATCCGACATATTCATTAGCTCGTATCAAGGTATAATCGTGTACTTATTCAGTAATCAAATAAATCAGCAGGTTGTTTTCGAGGATAGCAAAAGATCGACAAGGCAATTAAAGATTTTAACTTTGCATCCCAAACAGGCAAATTAAAGATTTTCATGTATTATTGTAACTGGATGACCAGCTGCAGAAAGTGTGGGCAAAACTAGTAACCAACGGAGTTTATTCAGTTTCTACATACATAGTACATCAACCAGCAACGACATAAGCACTAAATTCCCAGTCAAAATTTATATGAACACGGGTCATGTCCTCTGTATCGTGTCAAACATCTCTTTTCAAGGGCATTCTTTCTCATAAACTTCAGCAGCATATTTCCAGTTCATAACTTTCCATATGGTCTTTAGATAATCTGGTCTCACATTTTTGTACTGCATTATGAAGAGCAAAAGCAAGCCGTTAGATAACTCTTGATCACATGAACACACCAGCAATCGAATTAGCCATTCCAGAATACACATGTAATGGCTTCAAAGAAATATGCATGTGCGTAAGAGATTCTACAAGGCAGCTACGTCGTCAATGCATTTGTTGCAGACCTAGATAACGTATAAAAGGATCCATTCTAACTTAAACTCCTAGATTAGGTGGTACAACAACAACAACAACAACAACTACCCAGTATAGTCCCACAAAATGGGGTCTGGGGAGGGTAATATGTAGACAGGCCTTACCCCTACCCGAAAGGGCAGAGAGGCTGTTTCCAATCGACCCTCGGCCCTAGATTAGGTTGTACATGCAATTCAATTTAGAATTTAAGAAAGCAATGGTTTCCACAATCGAGTCTTATTGTCACCTGTTACTAAAAAATAATTCCATGTACTTGGCTTTGGGGGTTGGAGGGTGAGGGTGGGGTTTGGCAGACATAAAATATTTACTTTCTAAACAAATAACTCCACGTGCTTCGTTCAATATTATGAATTCTGCACATATCAGGTTTATGTCTTCTCTGAACTTCAGTCAATATTTAATATCAACAGCATCTAGTTTCTAACCTTGACGGAGAAAAGAGGCAAATTATTCAGTTGAAGATATCGGGGAAAGTCATTGCATCATATGGAATGTTCTCATATCATGATATCATGTTTAGGCTACATAGCATAGTAATTATACCTGCAAGTAGTATGCATGTTCCCAAACATCAATGCCCAAAAGAGGAACCAAGTTTGGTCCTTTAGTAACCAAAGGATCCTGCATAAAAGGAAAAGGAGATACTATCACATGCAACCTTGACTAGCATTTATCACTATGTCGAGAAGCATTTACTTTCTTATGCAGTCCTATCATGTAAGCAATTGACATAGAATATAAAAACTCAATGGCTCAATCAGTACATAAAACCCGCTTCATGGTGCAGAACACTGACATATCAATGTTATCAAAGAAAACCAAATAACAAAGGAACCAGTTTACATAGTTTCAGAGTTAGGGTCTGACTCTTTTATATGGAAGGCAGGGAAGGTGGGAAAATTCACAATTATATTTTATTATGTGTATCAATTTAATAAAGGAGGAGGTCCAGCTACATGGAAAATTATTTGAAAAGGTAAAGCTCCAGCAATACATTCCTTTTTGCCAGGATAACAACAAATCAACATGTTTCACTCAAGGTAGTTCACAAACAAGGGGTATGGATATATATGCAATAGATGCTATTCGTTTTCAAGTTGTTGCATAGCCCCATCACATTTGTTTTTGCACTGTGATTATAATCGACATGTCTGGGTCTTGTCTTAAACCTTTTTTGGGATACAATTGGTGATACAAAGAACAATGAGGAGCACTTAAAAGCTGGACAGAGAATTAAGAAATGACTAAAATCTCTATGGGGCACCAATCCTTTATGCATTCAAAGGAATAGCTAGAAGGAGCGGCTAATGTTTTGAAAGACAGTTTGAGCCTGTACAAATTAACAAATATTTGATGCTCGCATTTTTTATGGGCAACTGTAAGATGTACAATGTAACAATTTTGACATCTGAATGGATTTCACTGAATCTTTACATAGTCAAAAGGAGCTTTCAACCTTTATCTAATGCATTGTTTTTCCAGAAAGAAAAGGGAAGCCACAACAACCAGACAGATCTAAGAAAGGGAATCCCCACCTGAACATTGGAAAAACATAGTAGTATTATTCTTACTATAAAGTAACTGAAGAGGAGTCTTGAAACAACGGTAAAGTTGTCTCCATGTGACATAAAGGTCATGGCTCGAGCCGTGGAATGATGCTTGCATCAGAGTAGGCTGCCTACATCACACCCCCTTGGGGCACGACTCTTCCCTGAAGGCGGGGTGTGCTTCATGCACCGGGCTGCCCTTTATTCTTACTATATAGTAACTAATCAAAGGTGACAAGGTGGAAAGTTAAGAGTGCAGATTCATAAAATTGAAACAGCACAAAGATTAACAGTTTGTGCCCTTTTCCTTTCACTTTTATTGATTATTACATAATCATTGAGGGGCAAAAGAAGACGAGAAATATGAATAAACTAGAAAAGTTCAACTTCAATTATTAGAAGAAGCTCAACTATCAAAGAGTTTACCATCAAGCAAGGATAAGTTACCTGATTTGAGGTGGTTACAATCGCTAGGCGCTTCAGCTCTTTGTCCAAAGCAAGCCACTGCATGAATAAAAGGAAATGTAAAGAAGAAACAAAAGGCATGTAATCAGGAATCTTAGAGACCAAACATTTACCACTAGAGAACTACTATTGAAGTATACAATCCTACGGAAGAAACAAAAAGTGCAGACTTACCGCCCAACCAGAACCCTGTAAAGCTGCACCTTCTGCATTCATCTTTTGTATTAAAGCTTCAAGAGAGCCAAAGTTAGTGTCTATGGCCGAGCCAAGAAAACCCTTCGGAGGCTCACCACCACCTTCCTGCAATACGATTTAGCTTTTATGTTATTTCCCTCAAATTTGAATGGTAAAAGTATCTGAGAAAGTAAGCTTACTTGAATAGGGGCAAGGTTCTTCCAGAAAATTGAGTGATTAATATGACCTGCATGAAAATATAGCCACGAAAATTAACTTAAATGGAAGAGCAATATATATTTAGTATCAAAGAAAGACAGTATATTTTGACAAGTGATAAGCATGGTACATGAATTGGCTTCAGTATGACATCAACACAAGTTATACCGCACGTAGCCCCAGGAAGTACGAAAATTTGCAAGCGTTGAAAAAAACAAGGTAGATCTAGCCATCTGGGGTGATAAACAATCTAACAGTTGAAATTTTAGTTCAAGAGTTCATGCCAAATCGTAGTTTCTTTTGGGACCATATAATTGCTTCTTCTTTTTTACATAAATAAGCAAAAAACATTGGAAAATCTAATCATTTCTCTCCTTCTCCTGGAAGTAAAACAACCATTTGGGTACTCAATTCACTTCACTAGTTTGATTACAGTTGATTATCATAGTCCCCAGGCAGGCGCCTAAAAATTTCTTTGAATTGATATTTGCGGGTCAAATGATACTTAGTAATCAACCAGTTCTTCCCAGATAATCCACCATCTTAAACAAAAGCATCCAACACCAGTTCTCTGTTGATTTTCTTCACAACTTCAATCCCTCATTTTTCAGTAAAATGTGAATCCAACTCTTGCAAATTGATGCTAAACCAATTAATAACATTCAATCAACTGCTTATATGTGATGCATTTTTCTTTTTTACTTTGTCCCTAAAAGAATAATAACTTTCTATATTTAGAAATAATTTAACTTTAAACATCTCATTTTACCTTAATGAAATAATTTATAACCACAGAAATATCTAAAACTTATTTTAGATAACAAGTTTCAAAAGTCTTAGTATTTCTTTTGAAAACTTCGTGACCAGTCAAACATCCCATAAAATGGATAGAGATTAGAGGGAGTCATGTCAATCAATCAATTACATGTCAATCCCAAACTAATTAGTGCTGGCTGTATAAATCTTCTGTTATTTAGCACAAAGAGAGAGAAAGGGGGACTTACCTCCGCCATTGAACTTGATAGCACTCTGCAATTTAGCGACAGTAGGAGAATCGCCCTTAGTGATAGCATCATGGAGCTGCTCAAGGGCTTTATTGTAATTTGTGATGTAAGTCTGATGATGTTTCTGGTGATGAATCTGCATGATCTCACCGCTAATAGCAGGTTCTAAGGCACCATAATCGTAAGGGAGATCGGGGAGTGAGAAAGTCTGTACGCCGCGGAGTTGTTGCCGGAACCCTAGTACTCCGGTTAAGGTCCTTTTGGTCATTACGGTTCGAAATGCCATTTGGAAGTTGCTCGATGTTTTGTAATTCAACTCTCTAGTGAAGGAGATGATAGTAATACCGAGTGCGAGGTTTCAACTTTATCGTTTGCATTTTTATATGTGGCCGAGAGAGTGACGTTACTGAGTTGACGGGTGAAAGATGGCCTCGTTGCTTTTACGCCAGGTGTTTAACTCGGACACATTTCGTTCGAGTATGTAATAATTTGGTACTCCCGGTCTAATGAGTGATCAATTTATTTTTCTATTTTGGTCTAAAATTAAGTATCTTTTATATAATTAATAAAAAATTCAATTTATTTTTTTAAAAGTACCCTTATGTATGTATTTTTTAAAAATTATTTATTTCTCACATTTAACAAGAGAAGTAAGTGCTACGATAATTAGGGGTGTACATGGACCGAGTTAATTTGATTTTTATTAAAATCAAACCAAACCAATTATAGCGGATTGGATTGGCTCGATTTTGTAGGATCTTTTAGGTTTTTGAATTTTTATTACTTACATATTATTTCAATCTTACTTTGTTAAATTTTTTATAAGTAAATATATGTTTAATAAAAATATAAAAATTAATAAACATAGTATCTATTAAAATATTCTTATGAGAGAATTTTCTTAGTAACACATAATAGTTATTTATTTAGTCGTCTGACAGTAATGTTTCTTTGATGTACACTTTCAAGGGTTAACTGAATTTAATAATTAAACATAAAAATCAGTATGATACCTAAATAATAGTAATCACTTCACATTCGAAAGAGATATAACAATTTAGTAGATCTTAACAAATGATATGAATATGGAAAAACAAAGAGATTGACGCATTTCAGTGACACTTAATGGGAAAGTGATCATATAACCTATTATTTAAGGTTAAAAAATATGGAGCACGTCATATACTATTAAATATTATATCCCACATATTTCTAGATATTTTTAAAAAAAATTCTATATAAAACCTTAAAAGTATATATAAGAATTATATATTTATATGTCGGTTTGGTGCGGTTTTTCGGTTCGGTTTGTACACCCCTAACTATAAAAATGGTGCAACATTTAATGAATGGTACTTTAATCACACTAATTATTTTCGTCTAGAATTTAGTATTTTCTTAATGGGTATGCTCAAAGCAAATTAATCATTTATTGTAGACCGAAGAGAGTATTGCTTTATCTGTTTGATTTATATTTTGAATAAAACGCCATATATTTTAACTCATATCCACCATTTTTATGAAGTACTATTAGGTAACTTTTACATATTGTAGCAAACTACAGACCACACTTTTTCTTTTTATATATCGTAGCTGTTTGGCAAAGCTTATCCATGGCCAAAAGAGTACCTTTTGAGGAAAAAAATATATTTTTTTTCAAAGTTAAAGTTTTGGCCAAATTTTTAAAAGAAAAAAAAATACTTTTGAGTAGAAGAAAAAATAGTTTTGGAGAAGCAAAAACAATACTTTTTAAAAAAGTACTTTAAAAAAAAAAATACACTTAAAATCACTTTTCAAAAACTTGTCAAACACTAATTGATGTTCATGAATGCTTTTCAAATTAATTAGTCAAACACAAACTGTTTCACACTGAAATCACTTTTGAGAAAATACTTTTGAGAAAGCACTTCTCAAAATAAGCTGATTTTAAAAGCTTGGCCAAACAAGCTTTTAAGTTACAAATCTCACTCTTTATGAAGAATTACCTATACATATCATTCATTAACCTGATAGTATACAACAACAACAATCCAGTGTAATCCCACTTAGTCCTTACCCCTACCCTAGGGTAAAGAGGTTGTTTCCAAATAGACTCTCGGCATCCTTCCCCCCAAGAACTTCCCACCTTGTTCAAGTATAGGTTGCTTACCATCATAGCAACCCCTCTTGTATAAGAATTATATTGTCGCTATGTATAAAAAGTAAATATTCACATCACCACATCATAATCCATGCATAATTTGCCAGCAAACTAGAACACTCCTAGAAGGATAGAAAAGAATTGGTATTCAACCAAAGTGTGCTCAAGATTCAAACGCCTGGAACCTGTTGATGGTTACAATATTCCAAGAACAACAAAGATAGTAGAGTTTCTTAAGGCCTCATCAAAACTCGATAATTCCGTAAATATCCTTTAAATTACGTAATTGCACACACTGCCCATATTTGACATTTTATCATTCTCCTCACAGTCTACCAAATAGGTGCATAAAAATGCTTGCTAGCTAATATCAACCTCACCTAAAAGCACAAAACCGTATGCCGTTATTCTTCACCAGAAAAGCTACTAAACTACCAACTATATAATTCATGTTTTAGCAGAATTTTTTTTTCCTTTTGGGATTTCAACATATAAGTAGGTCATATGGATCTCTGACATAAATCACCACAAACTTCAATTTCCAGATGCTCGGAAGTAAACCAATCAATTGTGCAACAGTTCATTCGCTGCCTTCAACCATGCATCATAAATTTCATCTGAAAACAACACAAAGTGTACCTGCAATTATGACAGATGCAGGAGGAAACAATTATAGTTAGCACTCAGCTCTAATAATCAGAATCTGATCTCAAGCAAGAAAATATGTACTGATGCTCACAACAGTTCTTTAAGCAAAAATATTTCAATTTTTCAGAATAGAAATGGTCTTGGTGATGCTGTAGCACTTGCAAAGTATTACAAAATGAGCATATCACTTTTAATCGGATAAAAAAAAAAGATGGAATGGCATTTTGATCTGCTCTTTCCACATGTATATAATAAGGTATCACATCAGGATGTAAAGGTGTGTACACTGTAAAATCAGCATATACAACACTCAATCACAGTTGGCAACAGGGATTCAAATGGCCTTGGAAGGAAATATGGAAAGTGAAGATACAAGGTGGCTATGTTTTTCTTGCTAGTAGCTAAGGAAGCATTCTTGACTCGAGAAAATTTAATGAGAAGAGGGTTGCAGCTGTCTTCTAAATGTTTTTTTTGAGTGAAAAGATTCTGAGAGCATAAGGCATATCTTCCACAAAGAAGCTACTCACTAGATTTGGCAATTAATTCTCAACATGAAAGGAATTGAGTGGGCTATGCCAAAGAATACACGAGTGCTGTTGGCATGCTGGAAATACAGGAGGTACTGCTTGACAGAAAAAATGGTGGCAAATGATACCTGCTTGTGTAAGGTGGGTTGTGTGGAAGGAGAGAAACACAACATGCTTTGAAGGAACCCGCAACACTGTACAGAAAGTCAAGATGAACTGCTATTCTTTATCTTATTTTTGGTGTAAAAAGATATCGTAGACATGCTGAATCTCTCATAAATATCATAGAATCCTTGTAAGAAGAGCAAGGAGATTATTTTGTTTCTTTTGAAAAGTAATATGGTTTCTGCACAACCTTTTTGCTGATGATATATAATATTGTTACCTTTCCCCGAGAAAGAATGTTTGCCAGAAAAAAAAAACAGAAATATAAAGGCATCATCTATGAAAGCATCTCGACTGCAAACTAAGAGACAGTCTAAGTACCCAACCCAAGCAAGGAGTCTTCTCACCTTCCAATGAAACTAAAAAAGTCCCTCGGCGAGTTCCATCAAAAAAAAGATATCAGGTGATTTCAGACAACATTTTCAAAGTCATGTCAAGATCAAAGTAGTGACTACGCAAGAATAACGAACATAGTCAAGCAATTGCAGTGTTTCAACAATTAGGCATGGCTCTTTTATATTCAATCCTGCAGATTCTGCAGCTTCTAGTTCTAAGGGATTAAAAAGTTGAAATAAGAGCACACAAGCTGTTCCATAACTTCCACGTAAGGTAATAGCTAAAGAAGAGAATTTCCAAGTTCCAAGTGTGCAATCATATTGACTTTTAAGAAAGTTGTCAAGTCCGGTACACCAGAAAAAAGTAGAGTTGAAGTTGCAGGAGAAAATTCATACCACATGACTTTTAAATTACAAGGCTATGAACATTATGTCTTAATATGACTTTTTAAGTTATTAAATTGTTCATCTCAATCAGAACTGTATGCAGTAAAGGACATATGAACATGAACTTCATAAGGTTCACCAGAGAGAAACATGCCAATAGACCTCAAGTGGGGCTTTTCCCTAGCCAGTGTTTCATGAACAAAAACCACAGGGAAAATAAAAATCAGGTGGCATTTGAAGGTAATGGCTTATCGCTGGACCTCTCTGTTCTCATTATTTGGATACAAAATCTATTAGGCAAAATTAGCCCATCTTCATTCCAGAATTAGAAAGTTTTTCATGTACGGGATAAAAGAGAATGTTGTCCCCGACTACCCATGTACCTTTGATGACTTCTCAAGAAAAGAAAGGGCTTCGGAGCGTTAAATCATGGAAAAATTAACTCCAGAATATTAGGAGTTTTTTCTAGCTTTTTTATAACTTTCTGTAAGAATACTGTATCGCAGTGAAGAGCCTCAGGCTGTTTCATAGAGGTCTCGAGCCTTTAAAATTCATCAGATACAATTACTTTCTTGGGTACTATCTAGAGCCAGTAATTATATATCTACATTTATCACCAAAAAGAAGAAAAAACTAGAAACAAGATACCAGCATATCAGTAACAGTGGAGCCACATCCACCATTATCAATATTTCTGCTTCACTTGTGAACAATTTCACCAACATCAGATAAGAACACTATGAAGTATTTTAGTGTCAACAGTATGTGACCTATATACTGGCAATCAAGTTCTGAGCAAACCAAAATCCATAAGCAGATAATACCTCTTTGAGGTCACAGCCAAATTCTTTGACAGTAGATATAGCCACAGTGGCGGCTTCATCAAAAGGATATCTGTAAAGCACCAAAAAATTAAGATTAAGCAGGGGTAACCGTCCATAGCTGCTAAAATTATATATTGTTCCTAAAAGGTGATTAAGCTGCAGAATCATTTTTCCTAGCTCATTAACATGCAAACAAGTTAGCAAAGGTAGTTTTCATAAAATAGAAGTTTCAAAACAGTCATATGCACGACGTGGCAACAATTAAGAGTCAGTGGCCATAGAAAGGTGTAAAAACATGGTTATTATATGAAAAAGGTTAGCTCTATGATATGCTCAAACGAAGGACTATTAGACTAATTTTCTCATTCAACAACCAACACAATCACCAGGATATAGAAATTTTTTGTGCAGAATTTAGGGCATGGCACACAATGAAACAAACAGAAAGACGAATCGACTCCGACATTATAAGTGATTCCATAATTATATGTGACAATTTGTGCCAAAGAAAAATGAGGGGTTAGCTAATTTTAGGTGACAAGATGAAAACACAAAAAGATTCAGAAGGCAATTAATAAGCTGTGATCTTAACATAACAATTAGGAGTAGACTAATTTCGTACTGTAAGTTCGTTAAAGAAACAATTTTCGTTTAATCACCCCCTCCCCCCTACAGAACATACAAGAAAAAGAAGATAACCATTGTCTAGGTAATGAAATGTGAGCTCATGCAGCAAACTCATTCTGTAGTAGTCCCAACATATTCGTCTTTCATACTCAATAGCTGGTGGACAATTTAGTTTTGAGAAGGAACCATCACAAGCATAGCTAGATCAGCTGATGTTCCCTATAAACTTGAAAATGCATGGTTAATCCATATGAACTCACCCGAAGACCCCACATGATATGGCAGGAAAAGCAATATACTGGATGTTGTTCTCTTTTGCCACACGCAAGCTATTTCTGCAGTACAGTTAAGAGAAAAGAGAATCAAATAAGGTATGACATTTAAACCAATTAATGAGGAATATAAAACAATCATTCACAAACCTATATGAATTTGTCAAATAGGCTTTAGGATTTGGGACAGCATCATATATTGGTCCAACAGTGTGGATTACATGGGAAGCTGGCAATCTAAAACCTCTGCAATAGTTTTCCCGCACAATGTAAGTGTACTGACACTATACTGCATAAAACTGATGGTTCTAATGAATTGTTGAAGCCAACAACTGAGCACATACGGTGTAATCCTTGCTTCTCCTGTTGGACAGCGAACTCCAGGACGTACCTCTGGGACTTTGTAGCATGCATCTCGTAATTCTGGACCAGCAGCTCGATGTATGGCTAGAAATGCAAAAAATGAAATTAGACTGCATGTCATAGAGTTGTAATCAGCAGTATGATTAACGAATTACCTCCATCAGCACCACCACCACCCAGCATTCGCTCATTAGCAGGATTGACCTGTATAAAAATGGTGCAAAGATAAAGACCACGAATAAACACAATGTATTCTGCATCTAAGCCGCAAGGATAGTTCTTAGGCAGAACTAAATAATATCATCAGCCTAAAAAGAAACGGTCTATTATATGGGATATTCTTCTCTTGAAAGGGGTTCTGTTTTCCTCTTTTAATGTGCTTGGAATTGTTCATAGGGCACAAATGAATCCAAAGTTCTTCTGATCTTCAACTTTTTCTCTATTAAAGATTAAACTACTCTAAGAAACAAAACATATAAGAATCAAGTCGGAGACTTAAACACTAGTATAATATATTATACGCTTCCAAGGAAAATCCTAATTCACGAGCTGAAAAGCTCTTGGGCAACTGTAGCAGCATTTGATTTCATTCCAAACCAAAACATAAAACACTCTTATATTTTTTATTCAGTCTGTACACGTTGGTACAGAACATCTTTATATCAAAAAATTTAAAATTCGAAAAATTTAAAGTTAGAAATGATTCAGCTAAATTCAAACGTATATATAAAAGCAAAGATACTCAATACTTACAATAGCGTCAGAGGATCCGTCTACGGACCATTGGGTGATATCACCTTTTTGAATCTTCAACAAGCTCGACGGAGTTAGCTGAAACGTAACGCCGTTATCTCCGCCGCTGGCCATGGTTGAAACGCCGGCGATACTCGATCTACGTCTGCCGCGTGCGACGGTTGTAGACTGTCGAGTACTGGAAATGACAGAAATGGGCCTGATGAGAGTGTGAATGTCAGTAGGGTGAGGGTTTAGTGAGTGGAAGTTTCTGGAAGAGTGAGCGCGTGAAGTTTGGAAGTTTCGAGGGGTTTTAAGGGTAAGTGGGAGATAGCGGAAGAGGGTTGTACAGAGTTTGCGAGTGAAAGTTCCGGAAGATGGAATCATTTGTCCACTGGATGCGCTGACTTTTGGAGCTAATAGTGGGAAACAGTCACTTCATTGCACTTCATTTGTAAAGGAATTTTACCCAAAGGGTTCCTTAAGTTTTGGTAAGTGTATTTTCGGCTCTACTGTATTTTCTTGAGCATATATGATCTTTAAATTTAATAATATTTAGTACTTTTGATCCAACTTATTGATTTTTTAAAATGTAATTTTTACATTCCTATGCCATATAGGAAACTATATTACCCTCAATTTTTAAGGTTTGATATAATTGCATTTAGTATACCTAATTACCAACTATATACTATTAGTGGTTTTTAAGGGTATTAATTACACTTTTAATTTAATGGTACTGTATATTCCTCCTAATACCACTCCTTTCGCGTTTCTCTCTCCAATTCCCACACCTTCACCCATGTTTCCCTCCCATACCTATAATTTCTGTATCAAAATCTCATTATTTCTTCCATAGTCAAGGCATTGTCGGCTCCTCTGCAATCTTGTCCCAATATTTTTGTGTGCGGGGAAGATGAGCACAAGTCTGGCCGATTTGATGGTTATGATTTCGGGTTCCTTCATATTAAGGTTTATCTCCCAGAGTTTGATTCTCAATATGTTCTAAGCTCGAACAGATCTTTTTATCTTTTTCTTTTGATGCTTCAATTGTTGGCAAAAGTTAATTTTCTTGTAACAGTTCATGGGAGGATTTTGCTTAGGAAGATCTATCCCTTCATCATATTTTTTTGGATTCCATATTTAGTATAGCAGTTTCGTAAGGAGTAACAAGAGCATAAAGGAGAATCAAATAATTGTAGCATAATTGGAATTTACGACATAATTGCTCTTTTTGCAGAAGATTGGTAGAAGTTTTAGTCATTTTTTATTTGTGAAAACATAAAATAAAGCATCTACAATCAGAATACAAATAATCTATAATTTATATATAAAATATCTACAAACTGGGTACATTAAATTTTAATATCCCAATTCCCATTCAATTGTAGTATAATCGAGATTTTTGACATAATTGCATTTTTTGCAGAAGATTTGTAAAAGTTTTAGTCGTTTTTTATTTGTAAAAACAGAAAACAAAGCATCTACAATCAAAATATAAATAATCTACAATTTATGTATAAGATATATACAAACTGGGTACATTGAATTTTAATATCCAAATTCTCATTCAAATATAGCATAATTGGGATTTTCGACATAATTGTATTTTTTGCAGAAGATTTGTAAAAGTTTTAGTAGTTTTTTATTTGTGAAAACAGAAAATAAAGCATCTACAATCAGAATACAAATAATCTATAATTTATCTACAAAATATCTACAAACTGGGTACATTAAATTTTAATATCCCAATTCCCATACAATTGTAGCATAATTGGGATTTTTGACATAATTGCATTTTTTTTAAAAGATTTGTAGAAGTGTTAGTCATTTTTTATTTATGAAAATAGCAAATAAAGCATCTACAATTAGAATACAAATAAACTACAAAATATCTACAAACTGGGTACATATTGGACTCGACATGTTTCCTATGAAATGTATGTTTCACATTTTAGATACATATTTTTGTCCAAAACAGTACTAAATTATTGTGATGACCCAGCCAGTCGTCTCATGAGTTACCGTTCCGTTTCCCCATTTTTTGCTTTTTTTATGTTTCGTTATCCGTGTTTTATGGTATCGGGTTGGTCGAATCGAGTCCGGAATGATTTTTGATAAGGTTTGAGACACTTAGTCTCTTTTAAGGAAGCTTAAGTTGGAAAAGTCAACTAGATATTAATTTATATGTTAAAGGTCTCGGATGTGAGTTCTGATGGTTCGGTTAGCTTCGCGAGGTGAATTGTGACTTAAGAGTGTGATCGGAATGGGTTTTGAAGGTCTGTAGTAGAATTAGGCTTGAATTGGCGAAGTTAATATTTTGGAGATTTTTGGTTGGTAGGTGAGATTTTGATATGGGGTTCAGAATGGAATTCCGAGAGTTGTAGTAGTTTCGTTATGTCATTTGGGATGTGTGTGCAAAATTTCAGGTCATTCGAACGTGATTTGGTTAGGTTTTTTATCGGAAGCGTATTTCGGAAGATTTTAGAAAACTTAGGCTTGAATCTGATGTGTTTTGAGTGATTTGTTGTTGTTTGAGGTATGTTGATGATTGGAACAAGTTTGAAGAAGGTTTTAGGATGTGTTGGTGCTTTTGGTTGAGGTCCCGGGGGCCTCGGGTGAGTTTAGGGTGGTCAATCGGACCATTTTGGAGTTTGGGAAGTTGCAGAAAATCAGTTCCAGCAGTTGCAGACTTTTGGTCTTTGCGTTCGCGGAAGGACCCTCGAGTTCGCAAAGAGTCTGCTGAGGGAGGTGAAGGTTTAGCCTTCGCGTTCACGAGGCAAGTGCCACGTTCGCGAAGGGTTCATGATGTTGTTCATCGTGTTCGCGATAAAGTATTCGCGATCGCGTATAAGGAATTGGGTCCCAGGGGAATTGTTCATCGCGTTCGAGTAATGGTCTTCGCGTTTGCGAAGGTATAGAGGAGAAGGCATCGCGTTCGCGACCTGCATGTCGCATTCGCGTAGAGTAAAATTTGGTCAGCGCGATTTGTGCTTCGCGAACGCGAGAGTTTGACCGCGTTCGCGAAGAAGGAGGGGTTAGACCTGGGCAGAATGTTATAATTCATTTCATTCGCGATTTTGGGTCTATTTTCACCCATGGGTGATCATTTTGAGAGCTTCTTGATGGAGATTAAAGAGGGATTCAAGGGGAATCGATTGAAGGTAAGATTTTTGAACTTAAAACTCATTTCTATTGTGAAATCCACCTAGGAAATCATGGAACTTAAGCTAAAAATGGAAGAACTAGGGCTTGGAATTTTGAAAGTTTGATTTGGGGATTTGGAGGACCAATTGGGGTCGGATTTGAGAAATTTTGGTATGTATGAACTCGTGGGGAGATAAGGAACCCGTTGATGTAAAAATTTAAGAGTTTCGAGAAGTGGGTCCGGGGCTTGGATTTTGCTAATTTTGGGATTTTTGGTATTTTCGATTGTTTTTGCTTGGGCTTTGTTCTCTTAGCATATTGTGACGTATTCATTTTGCGTTTTGATAGATTCGACATATGTGGAAGCCGATTCGAGGGGCAAAGGTGTCGTGAGCTAGAGATTTAACCGGTTCGAGGTGAGTAATGATTATAAATGATGCTCTGAGGGTTTGAAACCACGGATTTGTACACTGTGGTGCTATATTGAGGCGATACACGCGCTTGACGATGGACGTGGGGTCATTTACTATTGAGGACTGTGAATTGGTATGTCCCGATTGATAATTTTACCGCGAATTTGACTGAGACTTAATTGTTATTATCATGACTTGGGTTGAATGTCATATTTGGGCTTCGTGCCAACTATTTGAACACTTTCGGGATTTTTATTACTATTTCCTCACTGTTTTGACTTATTACTTGAACTCAATCTTGATAATTTCTATTGTTTTACTATTCAACCATTCTTTCTCAGCTTTTAAGACTTAAATGATATTTTAAATGATGTTTGGGATGAAAACACTATTTTACAATTGCCCGAGGGGCTTGTGATGATTTTTCGGACTGAGTAAGGCCATAGGCCTATATTGTGAGGAACACTGATACTGATTTGAGGTCGAGGGCCTGAGTTACATATATTCCACGAGGTGGCTTGATTGATATGAGGCTGAGGGCCTGAGTTACATATATGCCACGAGGTGGCTTGATTGATATGAGGCCGAGGGCTTATACTGATGCCACGAGATGGCTTGTGATTGCGCTTGGGCCGTAAGGGGTCCCTCTAGGAGTCTGTACATCCCCAGTGAGCGCGGGTACTCATTTGTGATATAAGATTGAGCCCGAGAGGCTGGCACTATACTGAGACATGGCCCGAGGGGCGGATTTGTGGATACTGAGCCCGAGGGGCGAATTTCTGTCTGTTACTTTACATTATTTAACTGTTCTACTTGGTGAAAGGAGTTTTTATTGGATTTTTATTGATTTACTATTTTCAAAAGAAGTTTTACTGCTTCATTATAGAATACTTTGTACTTTATGTGATTTTTTTATCTTCAGTCATTATTTATACTTGTTACTCACTGGGTCGGAATACTCACATTACTCCCTGCACCGTGTGTGCAGATTCAGGCGCTGTTGGTTCCGCTCCGGAGTCTTGATTCCTCCAGTCCAGGCGGTGTTTCGGAGACTACGAGGTCGTTGTTGGCATCCGCAACCCCCGTGCTTGCCTTATCTTATTATTTTCTATGTTCTTTAGACATTTGTATCAGATATTGTACTTAGTAGACTTGTATCAGGATTCGTAGTTACTCATGACTTGTGACACCCCGGTTTGGGCTGTGTCGGGCTGGTTTTTCCGCTACTTTGTGTTATTTAATTTTGCTTAGACTATTATTATGCTATTTAATTGTTTAAAATTGAGAAATTGTTTATTGGCTGGTGTTGTCTTCACGAGAGGCGCCATCACGACTGGGTTCAGGGTTAGGGTCGTGACAATTATCCACCTTTTTCTTACTAACACGCATCTGCAATATTGTTACGTTAGACGTAAGTGTTGACAGCCTAGAACAGATTGTATATTTTTAATTCTTTCAATTGAGTTCCAAGTAATTAAATATTTTTAAAAACTGACATTGAATCCATTAAAACCAGACAATTAATTAAGGAATTCTCAATATTAGCGCGCCTAAATAAGGACTTTGATAATAGGTGAATTAGACTATAATTAGGTCCTAAAGAACCACATTTTTTGTATAGCTTTATGGTAAAAAAAATGATAACCAAATGCTCTGATTAGTACTTTTTCATGCTTTGCAGGCTATATCCAATAAAAAAGGTCTGTGGAGTACTACTTTTGGGATCAATTACGGAGAAAAGGAGACCAATCATACAATACCCGCAGAGTGCACCAAGCGAAGGGACAAAACCAGCACTGAAGTTGGCCTGCCGCTGTTCGGTCGTAACCACGGTAGGACCACGGTAGAACATTGCTGTAAATTCAGAGGACCATTCTGGACGCGGTCTTGGCGTAACCGCGGTAGGACCACGGCAGGACGCATAAATTTTAGGGACCAAAGTGTCAATTCGAAGAAACTTGGTCTAAAACCCTTATAAGATGTAGAAATTCGGCCACAATAGGGCAGACTTTATTTTTTAGATTACTTTTGCAAGATACACAAGTTTGAGAGATCACCCAAAAATACCATAGTTCTTTATCTCTTCCTTTTCTTGCTATTTTCGATTATGAATATTTTCGTAGTTTATCCTTACGTTGTTATGAGTAGCTGAATACTTTAGTCTAAGGTTTTGATGGAACCTATTGAAGGATAAACTTCTTGATTATGTTAATATAGTTTGCTAGTTAATCTCTATTTGTTCAACTACGTATTTGTTGTAGTTAATTGACAGGATCCTCAATTAGCTGTGCCTATTTAGTGTGCATAACTCGGAAGAGAGTTCATATTTAGGTAATTGTTGAACAACGCCACTCCCAAAGTATAAGAGGGATCTATAACTGCGGGTTTAAAGGCGGGATTAGGGATAACGAAGCCTTGGGTGCAATCTAAAGTGAGTTGTAATAAACAAAGTCAGCTAGCGTATCTCGGGAGAGTGCGTCTAGTAAATATCGCGATTACTCGGGAGAAATTTACGGTAAAAAGAGTGCTCATGATTGATAGTGATGGTTTGGTGAATCTATATGAAACATAGCCAGAAGGGATTCCATCAATAGGGGAAATCACTACCTTAGAACCTTCTCATTATTATTTACAGCCCAAGCATATTTAGTTTACAGCTGTTTATTTACTTTCAATCTTAGTTATTAGAAATACCATAAACTATTGTTTACACCGTTTGGGGAAGTTCATTATAAAGAATTTAGTAAGTCCAACAAAAGTAATTGATAGGTTAATTCTTTGTGGATTCGACTCTAGGCATAAATACTCAGGTTATATTTGCAACGTCCGCGTGTCCTTTTATAAGGCATAGTTAGGCGTGATCAAATTTGGGCGCCATTGTCGGGGAATTAACGGTGTTATCAATTACAATTGAAAGAAGTACAAAAATTCTTAGTGTGGTCAGTTTTCTCTATACCCAATTTTTATATTGAAATTTTAACGTTTGTTGACTAGGTTGCACAGGTGCATGCCTAGAAACTCATCGAGATCTGGTGAAGTATTTGAAGCATTATCAGATCCCGAGAAAGTTTTCAAGGCTTTGAATCGGGCCAACTGGAAAAACAAACAACAAGCAACAACTGCACAATTCGAAACAATCATGGGAGATCAAGAGGAAAACCCAGCAGTACCAATAGTGCCAGAGGCTGCTCTCTATGACTGGGCACAACCCATAGCTGAGAATCTATCCACAGCGATAGTAGTCACGCAGATACAGGCTGAGTCATTCCAAATCACAAATAACATGTGCACTTGTTGCAGAATAAGGGACTATTTTTGGGGTCACAAGTTGAAGATCCTCAGTAGCACCTGAAGAATTTCTTATCTATCTACAAAACCCAAAGGCAACCCAATGTAACTCCGGAAGCAATCAAGTTGTTATTGTTTCCATTCTCATTGACAGGACCTGCCCAGATATGGCTAAATTCACTCCCCATAAATTCTATAGCAACGTGGGATGAATTAGTCCAAGCAATTCCACAACAAGTTTCACCCACCCAACAAGACTGCTCAACAAATTGAAGAGATTTTGAGCTTTAAACAGAGACCGATGGAGACACTGCATGAAACATAGGAGCATTTTAAAGGGATGTTGGTCATATGTCCACACCATGGTATTCCAGATCTAATGTTGGGATAGCGGTTTTACATGGGATTGTCAGATAGCGTAAAGAACATTGTTGATGCTTCAGCCGGTGGGGCATTCTTAAGAAAAATGATGATAGACTATAATTACGTATTTTAGTCGATTATTACACTCTAATTTACTGCACTTTAGTTGAGTTTGTGCTTAATCGCTAGTGTTTTGCACTAACGGTGTATTTTATGCCTTGTAGGAGTGATTTCGAGCGATACAGATGTTATGGAATGAATTCAAGTGATTTGGAGCTTTGAAATCTGAGTAAAAGCTCAAGGAGTTAAGCCGGGATCAGGTTCGGGGGTCAAATTTGATAATTAAGTACGAACGAAGACTCGAGGAGGCATACTACGTACTGTCTAGTAAAATAGATTTACCTTTTCTCTCAGAACTTCATTTGGGCTCCACAATATATGGTTGGAAAGCTAATTCAAACGGCTACATCTTTCATTTTTTACGTTTTTCCAAATTCCAAACGGAACAGGATGAAAAACCGAGATTACGGTAGGACCGCGGCAGAACATTACCAAAGATTCAGAGGACCTATTTGGCCGCGGTCCTGGCGTAACCGCGGTGGGACCGGGGCAGAACTCATAAATTTCAGGGACCAAAGTGCAAAATACGGGATTTTAAGCCCTAAACCCTATATTAAACGTAGGAGGCCAACCAAGAACAAGAAAGGGACATATTTTGGACACAACTTAGACATAAGGAGGCAAGAACACATTGAGAGCAAGGCGGGGAATTCTTTAACAAGTTTTTCCTTCCTCTTCCTAGTTTTCATTGTTGGTTATGATTTTTAGTATTGTAGTTTTACTTACTATTATGAATAGCTAATTCGTTTTCTAGGGTTTTGGTGAAATCCGTTGGGGATGATTTGGTTGTTATATTAATATAGTTTTGAATTGGTTGTTTATCTCTATTTGTTCAACTACGTTTTGATTGTGGTTAATTGAAAGGATCCTCAATTAGCCATTCCTATTTATTATGTATCTGCTTGAGAGAGAGTGCATATTTAGGTAGTTCAACATCACTCCCGGAGTATATGCGAGCGTCATAACCGAGGGTTTAAAGGTTGGATTAGAGATAACGATACCTCGGGTGCGATCTAAGTGAACTGTAATGTGAATCTAGCTAGCGTAGCTTGAGAGAGTGCGTCTAGTAAATTATTATAATTTCTTGAGAGAAATTTATGGTAGCTGGAGAGTTCATGATTGATAAAGGCAACTAAGTCACAGCTATAAGAAATATACAACCAAGGAAATCAACAACGGGGGAAACCATTACCTTAGACCTTTATTTCAATTGTTTACAATTCAAGCATAGTTAGTTTTCAGCTGTTTATTTATTTTTTTAGTTTTCAGCTGTTTATTTATTTTCCATCTTGTCTTCTTGGTGATATTAAACAAATACAACTAAGCCTTAGTTCTCTGTGGGATTCGACTCCGGACTTTTAGACCGGATTATATTTGCAGCGACCGCTTATCCTTTTTAGGACTAGAGTTGGGCGTGATCAAACATGGAGAGATGGCCAGAGTCTACTTGACAAGATGGCACATAATTCGGGATGGATAACTAGAAATTCACTATCACTCCAGTGGTGCAATCAGTGTCTTTAGATCCATCTAATTCTATGGCTAAAAATATGGACACCTTATTGACACAGATGAGCATACTCACCAAAAAGGTGGAAGAGTCAGGGTAGAAACAGCAGGTACATATTGTTGATACTACTAATGGGGGCTTATACACATCTTGCATTGGTCAGCCCATTGGTAACCAGTGGAATGTAGAACATGATCATCATCACTACCTTGAAGACATGAACTATGTGTCTAATTATGGCGGCCAGAGACAGGGTGGTCAGAATTGGGGTCAACAGAATCAGCAGTACAGGCCAGCACAACCATAGTTCAACATTGGGAACATGGGAGGTATGAGACCCCCCAACAATATGGCACCTTACCTAAGACCACGGGGATACAATAATCAGAATCAGCAGCAGGGGTATCACCCGCCTCAACAGTAGCATGGTGGAAGGCAGGAAGATGGGTTTGCTAGACTTGAAGCAATGATGCAATAGGCTATTGGATCTAATGCAAAAATTACTGAGAGAGTCGATGAACATGATACAACAATCAAAAATATTGAGGTACAGGTGGGCTAAATTTCGATGTCTCTGAACAATCGTCCTCATGGGACACTACCTGCAGACACCCAGATAAACCCAAAAGATCAGGGACCGAAACAGCTGATGGCGGTGAGTCTACATAATGGCAGAGATCTGGATGTAGAGTAAGAAAGGGATCGAGAATATAGACAGATTGAGACACTCAAACCAGTGCCCATTGAGCTGGATGAATCAACGAAACTGACAGAGGTGACAGTCCAGCCTGTTCAAAGAGAAAATAACATTCAGAAGGAGACCGAGAAAGAAGTTGAAATAGTCCAGGAGCCAATAGTTGATTAGCAGTGGATAAAGATCAGTCCTAATTGATTGGGAAGAAGAGACCTCCTACACCCTTCCCTC
This sequence comes from Nicotiana glauca, assembly GCA_026770625.1. Classification (NCBI taxonomy): domain Eukaryota; kingdom Viridiplantae; phylum Streptophyta; class Magnoliopsida; order Solanales; family Solanaceae; genus Nicotiana; species Nicotiana glauca. The sequence continues at coordinate 20,239 of MU758901.1, read as the reverse complement.
AGAGGCTGGCTAAGTACAAAAAAGAGGAGCAATACAAGAAGTTCTTTGAAATGCTAAAGCAAATCCTGGTAAATATACCATTTATTGAAGCTTTGAAGGAGATGCCTTGGTATGCAAAAATGATGAAGGACTTGATGTCCCGGAAGTTTGATTTTCAAGAGTAGGCCACAGTTACTCTTACTCAGACCTGCAGTGCAGTGGTGACTAGACCAATTGTGGAAAAGCTGTCTGACCCAGGGAGCTTTACAATTCCATGCACTATTGGTAATTTTGCTTTTGCTAAGGCACTGTGTGATCTAGGGGCCAGCATCAATCTTATGCCCCTGGCAATTTATAAGAGGTTGGGCATTGGAAGAGCTAGACCCACCTCTATGTTGTTGCAGTTGGCTGACAGGACTGTGAAGCGACCCTCTGGTATCCTGGATGATGTGCTGATTCAGGTAGGAATATTTGTGTTCCCTATAGATTTTGTGATCCTAGACTGCAAGGTGGATGAAGAGATTCCCATAATTTTGGGAACGGTCTTCCTGGCCACGGGGAGAGCTCTAATTGATTGTGAGATTGGGGAGCTCAAGATGAGACTGAACGATGAAAAAAATAACATTCAATGTGCAGAAATCTATGAGGCGACCAAATGAATTCGCCAATTGCTCTCTTATTGATGTCGTGGATGTAATTGTAGAGACCGATGATGAAAGGCTGACTATTGAGGACCCCCTTGCTCCATGTTTAATGAATTTGGATGAGGTAGATGGAGAGGATATGGTGGAATGGGTGTTGGCGCTAGAGGGTAGAGGGTTCTGGGATAGAACTTTAGAATTTGAGCCTTTGCACTTGGAAAATCGAGAAACTCCTCCAGCCAAGCCATCAATCGAAGAACCACAAAAGCTGGAGTTAAAGCCATTGCCGACCCATCTCAGGTATGAATTTCTTGGACCTAACTCCACATTACCTGTTATTATCTCATCTAGTTTGTTAGATGTGCAGGCTCAACAACTGTTGCTGGTACTTAAGGAGTGCAAGACTGCCATTGGGTGGACCATGACAGACATAAAGGGGATCAGCCACGCATACTGTATACATAAAATTCTACTGGAAGAGGGACACAAACCTTCCAGGGAACACCAAAGAAGTCTGAACCCCAATATGAAGGAAGTGGTGAAGAAAGAAGTAATCAAGTGGTTAGATACGGGAATTATTTTCCCAATCTCTGACAGCAATTGGGTTAGCCCGGTTCAATGTGTTCCTAAAAAGGGTGGCATGATGGTAGTTAAGAATGATAACAATGAATTGATCTCTACAAGAACCGTCACGGGCTGGAGAATTTGCATGGACTATCGAAAGTTAAATCTAGCCACCCGGAAAGACCATTTCCCACTTCCCACTTTCCTTCATTGATCAGATGTTAGATAGATTGGCAGGGAGGTCATATTTCTATTTCCTGGATGGATATTCAGGGTATAATTAGATCTCCATTGCACCAGATGACAGAGAGAAGACCTCTTTTAGTTGCCTGTATGGCATTTATGCCTTTCGGAGGATGCCCTTTGGCCTATGCAACGCACCCGCCACCTTCCAACGGTGCATGATGGCCATATTCGCTGACATGGTAGAGGATATAATGGAGGTTTTCATGGATGACTTCTCAGTGATGGGGAACTCATTTGATGAGTGCCTGATAAATCTGACTCGTGTGCTGAAACGGTGTATCAAGACTAACCTGGTTCTGAATTGGGAGAAGTGCCACTTTATGGTACAAGAGGGCATAGTCTTTGGACACCGGGTGTCAAACAAAGGAATTGAGGTGGATCGTGCTAAGATATATGTGATAGCAAATCTACCCCCTCCAACTTCAGTCAAAGCAATCAAAAGCTTCTTCGGGCATGCCGGTTTTTATCGGAGATTCATAAAAGACTTCTCGAAAATTGCCAGTCCTCTCTGTAAGTTGTTAGAAAAAGATCACCCTTTCTTGTTTTCTGATGATTGCAAGGTAGCATTCGAGGAGATGAAAAAGAGGCCGGTCACAACACCTATCCTAGTTGCCACCGACTGGGAGCAGCCGTTCGAACTCATATGTGATGCTAGTGACTACGCAGTGGGAGCAGTGCTGGGACAGCGAAAAGACAAGCTAATGCATCCAATATACTATGCTAGTAGAACGCTGAGTGGAGCCCAGCTGAACTATACTGTCACTGAGAAGGAGATGTTGGCTGTGGTGTTTGCTTTTGACAAGTTCAGATCATATCTGGTTGGTTCTAAGGTAATTGTATACACTGACCATACAGCTCTCAGGTACTTGATTGAGAAGAAGAAGTCTAAGCCATACCTGATTCGTTGGGTGTTGCTACTACAAGAATTCGACCTTGAAATTCGTGACCGTAATGGCACAGAAAATCAAGTCACTTATCATCTATCTCGACTTGAGGGAGCTAAAAATGCGGTTGAGGTTGAGGACATTCTGGAAACTTTTCCAGGAGAGCAGCTGCTCGCTACTAGTCTTGAGGAAGTGCCATGGTATACAGACTTTGCTAATTACCTGGCCAGTAGTATAGTTCCTTATGACCTTTCATCTGTCCAAAGAAAAAAGTTTTATCGTGATAGCCGCATGTATTATTGGGACGAGCCTTATCTGTTTAGAATATGTGTTGACAATATGATCCGGAGGTGTGTCCCCGAGATAGAACAATCTTCTATTTTGCAGGCTTGTCATGCATCAGCATATGGAGGACATTTTGGAGGGGTCAGGGCAGCTGCGAAAGTGCTTGAGGCCGGACTTTTTTGGCCAACCATGTTTAGAGATGCGCACCTATGGGTGAAGGGTTTCAATGAATGTCAGCGGACTGGGAACATCTCCCATCGCCACGAGATGCCCATGAACCCGATTCAAGAGGTGGAAATGTTTGATGTCTGGGGGATTGACTTCATGGGCCCCTTCGTCAGCTCCTTTGGCAATAAATACATACTTGTTGCTGGGGACTACGTGTCCAAGTGGGTAGAAGCTACTGCATTTCCCACTAATGATGCAAGAGTAGTGGTGTGATTTTTGAAAAAGAACATATTCACCCGATTTGGGACACCAAGAGCGATTATTAGTGACAGAGGCACTCACTTCTGTAATAGAGCCTTCGAGAAGTCACTGGCAAAGTATGATGTACGCCACAAGGTGGCTATACCTTATCACCCGCAAACTAGTGGGCAGGTTAACGTATCCAACAGAGAGATAAAGAGTGTGTTAACTAAGACTGTGAACGCCACAAGAACTGATTGGGCGAGAAAGCTAGATGATGCACTCTGGGCCTACAAAACTGCTTTTAAAACACCAACTGGTATGTCACTATATAAGTTGGTGTTTGGAAAGGCATGTCACCTGCCAGTAGAACTTGAACATAAAGTGTGGTGGGCGTTGAAGCAGCTAAACTTAGAATTGAGGCTGCAGGCACAACTAGAATCACTGATTTGCATGAGTTTGACGAGTTCAGATATCTTGCTTTTGAGAGCACAAGATTGTACAAGGAAAGAATGAAGAGGTTACACGACCAGAACATTGTTGAATGACATTTCAAACCTGAGGACATGGTGTTGCTCTATAACTCAAGATTATGGTTGTTCCCTGGTAAGCTTAAGTCAAGATGGTCTAGACCGTTTCGAGTGATTGAAGTATTCCCTTCAGGTGCTGTAGAGATTGCCGCAGAGAAAGACTCTCGTACATTTAGAGTCAATGGACAGAGATTGAAACTATATGTGGGCATGAACGAACCAAAGGAAGGGTTTGAGATCCACCTGACTGAACCTCAGAGGTCGAGCGAACCTTAAATGCGCTCACGTGCGTCGTGCTGCGACATTAAATCATGCGCTACGTGGGAGGCAACCCACAAATATGTTGTAAGTGTAGTATGTAATGTCATATAAAAAAACAAAAAAAGAGAGGTTGAGCGAATATTAATTACGCTCGTGTTGCGTCGTGTCGCGACATTAAATCAGGCACTTCATGGGAGGCAACCCATGACAGTATAATTTCTAACATATTGTATATATGCATGATAGTGCGAAGGACTTTGCATCATGAGCCTAGGCATAACAGGGGTAAGGTAGGCATTAAAAGAGGTAAAAATATGCCTAAGGGGCAAAACAATAAAAAGAACCCCGAAATTGGCATCCAGGAATAGGCTCACCGCGGTCACGGCGTAACCGCGGTAGGATCGCGGTCAGAGACCCTTTATGAAGATGGTTTACCGCGGTCACGGCGTAATCGCATTGGGACCGCGGTCAGAGACCCTCTCTGAAGATGGTTCATTGAGGTCGTGGTGTAACTGCGGTGGGACCGCGGTGGGACTGCGGTGGGACCGCGGTAGGTCAGACCGGGCCCAGGTACTATGGCCCGAAAGAAGCGTAGGAACTCGGAAAGCACTGCCGAATTGCCGACGTATGATGCCACCCGGTTCGCGTCAGAGGAGGCAGAGGACAGGTTTTATGCTAAAGCTATAAAAAGCTTTGTCCCTGAGATTGCTATTGACAGGGCTGCCCTCCGTGTAGAAAATTCGGACATGTACGAGGAAATCAGACGGAGGGGGATGGAATTCTTGTTCGAGGAACCTGAAACGGCAACCCAATGATAGTCCGGGAGTTCTACGCGAACTGTCCGGAACATATGTGCCGTTCTGTGGTTGTGCAGGGCAAAGTGGCAGATGCCTCATTACCGAAAATTCGCCAGGTCTTGCAGCTACCTCCGTTCACTGGTGAAACTAATTATTACCACAATTCCCCAAGGGTCGATTGGGACACTCTGATTGAGTCAATATGCTCAGGGGGACGACCAGTTTAGATACAGGAGTACATGACCCTTCATTCCAAGTCGTTCACATGGGAGGCTAAATGTTGGTTCACCATTATTTGCAGCAGGTTATTGCCCATGGGCAACACGTCAGCTTACGGGCTCTATTGGTTTGGCGCTTCGTAACCAAGACGGACGTTGATGCTGCAAAAATCATTGGAGATGAAATGATCCTCCGGTCACCTCTGATAATTAAGGGGTTTTACTTACCCTCACTTGTGACGAGGTTATGTCTGCTGGTTGATTTCCCCGCCAGTCTTACGGATGGAACTTTGCCCACAAATAGCATTCAGAGCTTTGAAGATCAAAGTGGGCAGAGATGCACCCACACCCATTAAGCTTGACGATGATGATGATGTCCCAGCACCCATGGCACCACCCAGGAGATCTTATGATGCTGTCAGACCCTCTCGACAACCCCAAACTGGGGCGGAGTTCTCTAGATCACACTCCAGCCGACCCAGGTTGCCTTATTTGGAGGAAGAGGTGTCAGACCTTCGCACCTCGGTGGATGGCCTGCATGTACATTTGGATGCCATGTCTAGACGGCAAGCCAGGTCTGAGAGCCGGATGATGTCTTGGTTTTGCGCTATAGGGAGGGCCTGTAAATTGGACCCCAACACCGTCTCTGACTCCGACTGATGACCAGGGAAGTTCTGTTACCCTTCTGCGCTTTAATTGTTTTATGACATGGGGACATGCCATATTCTTTTTATGTGGGGTGGGAGACTTGAGTTAGTGTGTGTATTGTTAGCGTATATATGCATTAAGTATGTTGTAGTTTTGTGCCTCTATTTTTGTTTGTATTTATGTTAGACGTCACTGACTTAGCCCAATGACGGACACTTGTCGACGGGTTTCTTGAGGGCTAAGGTCGGATAAAAAAAATAGAAAAGGTAGGAGACTCTTCCTGATGACGGACCACTTAGACATTATTCTTGAGGGATGTAGTCTAATCAAAAAATTCAAAAAGATTTTTTTTTGTTTTTTTTTTTTTAAATAGTGTAGTAATTCCCCCTTGGTTTTTCTTTTGACCACAGTTCTTTTTCAAGGGCTTTTCTTGAACTGGGTTAGGTAGATTTTTTCTTTAATTTTTTTTAGGGCCCTTAGGACTCTCTTGGGCTATGATATGTGAGGGCAAGAATCATCTCGTGGTGTACATACCTGCAAATACTTAAAGCGAACTTGAGGGTGCGATTTCTAGGCTCACGTGTAGACTCTTAATCTTATGCCTTAATTTTGCACACCTTTCCTTACTTAATCTCTCACGTGAGTGTGTTGACAAACTAATTCGGAATGAGTTACATGCCAAGTATGTGTGAGGTAATACATGTATTCTATGCTTGCATGCGATATCTAGAACTTGTCCGGTGTGTGTGCAAAGCGAAATAGAAGTTGTTTGGTCTTAGAGATGATTTAGGCATTTCTTTGTGTAGCCTATATAATTATGAAACCACTTGTACATATTACCATAGTTAACCTCTTTGATCCTACAATCCTTTTTCTTTGGCAATCAAATTACAAGCCTTACCCATTTATTTGAATTAACCATCTATTTGAACCTTTTCACATCTCATGAGCACTTGAATTGTTATGAACCTTATAAAAGTTAAAGTGTGGGGTGGTTGGTTTGGCTTTTGAGTGGAACTATTTGAATAAGAAGAAAGGTGCACTATTTTGAAAAAGGAAGAGACACTTGAATTAAAAAAAAAATCCTTGATAAGTGGTGGCTCTTGACGCAAGTGTGCTTAAAGAAGAATGGGGTAGTTATATTGATGTGAAGGTGCAATTTTGGTTTGACATAAGGATGAGGTTTAAATGTTAAAATGTTTGTATTAAAGTGCTTAGGGAGTTGTAGTCACTCTTATATCTAAATGTATCCTACCCGTCCCGTAGCCTACATTACAACCAAATAAAGCCCTATTGATCTTAGACTGAACAACTCGATTAGTAGAGTATTACACTAAGGGCAAGCTTATGGTGTATCTGTGTGGCATGTGAATGTCCTTCGCTAAGAGTGAGTAAATTCATTCTATCTAAAGTTCCTTGTTGTTTGGTTTCATGTGTGTGTAACTTCTCTAAAAAAAATATGATGTGAGGGCATTTAACTTAAGAAGAAAAAGCAAGTCTTCACTTCTGTTTAGAGTACATAGAGTAAGCACGAGTGTGGCATGGCATTAGAGTCTTTATTTGAGGTGTGGCTGTTGCATTTCTTAGGTTGTTCTTTCATAATGGCAGGTGTGACATAAAGAGGATAATGCATCAAACGATTAGGCCTAGAAGTGTGGTTCAACTTACTCGAGGACGAGCAAAGATTTAAGTGTAGGGTGTTGATAATAGGTGAATTAGACTATAATTAGGCCCTAAAGAACCACATTTTGCTTTATGGTAAAAAAGTGATAACCAAATGCTCTGATTAGTGTTTTTTTGTGGTTTGCAGGCTATATCCAATAAAAAAAGTCCGTGGAGTACTTTTTGGGATCAATTACGGAGAAAAGGAGGCCAATCATACAATACCCACAAAGTGCACCAAGCGAAGGGACAAAACCAGCACTGAAGCTGGCCTGCCGCTGTCCGGGCATAACCGCGGTAGGACCGCGGGAGAATATTGCTACAGATTCAGAGGACCATTCTGGCCGCGGTCCTGGCGTAACCGCGGTAGGACCGCGGCAGGCCGCGTAAATTTCAGGGAGCAAAGTGTCAATTCGGGGAAACTTGGTCCAAAACCCTTATAAGATATAGAAATTCGACCAGAATAGGGCATGCTTTGTTTTTTAGATTACTTTTGCAAGATACACAAGTGTGAGAGATCACCCAAAAATACCATAGTTCTTTATCTCTTCTTTTTCTTGCTATTTTCGATTATGAATATTTTCGTAGTTTATCCTTACGTTGTTATGAGTAGCTGAATACTTTAGTCTAAGGTTTTGATGAAACCTATTGAAGGATGAAATTCTTGATTATGTTAATATAGTTTGCCAGTTAATCTCTATTTGTTCAACTACGTATTTGTTGTAGTTAATTGACAAGATCCTCAATTAGTTGTGCCTATTTAGTGTGCATAACTGGAGGAGAGTGCATATTTAGGTAATTGTTGAACAACACAACTCCCAAAGTATAAGAGGGATCTATAACTGCGGATTTAAAGGCGGAATTAGGAATAACGAAGCATTGGGTGCAATCTAAAGTGAGCTGTAATAAACAAAGTCAACTAGCGTATCTCGGGAGAGTGCGTCTAGTAAATTATCGCAATTATTCGGGAGAGATTTACGGTAAAAAGAGTGCTCATGATTGATAGTGATGGTTTGGAATCTATATGAAACTTAGCCGGAAGGGATTCCATCAATAGGGAAAATCACTACCTTAGAACCTTCTCATTATTGTTTACAACCCAAGCATATTTAGTTTACATCTGTTTATTTACTTTCAGTCTTAGTTATTAGAAATACCATCAACTATTGTTTACAACGTTTGGGGAAGTTGATAATAAAGAATTTAGTAAGTCCAACAAAAGTAATTGATAGGTTAATTCTCTGTGAATTCGACTTTGGGCATAAATACTCAGGTTATATTTACAACATCCGTGTGTCCTTTTATAAGGCATAGTTGGGCATGATTAGACGTCTACAACTAAAATGATTCCTTATTTAATGAAATATTTGGAAGAATATTTATTTCCCCAATTTTTGCGCTCCAAAATAAGGAAGCCTACAGTACAATGATTCCTTATTTAATGAATTGTCTATTTTTTGTAGAAAACTATTAACATGGTGGATAACTTTTATATTATGAACATATTTAGTAATATAGTTTCCTATATGGTATATGAACGAAAATTTCCCTTCTAAAATTAATAGGAATTTCATATACTTTTCACGTGTCCAAGCTAAATAAGGATGACGATAAGTAGTTTGTTTAATTTTATTCTTTTTAATTGTAATTTATTTTCGTTAAAGATAGGTGAGTCGGGTTCCTATATTGGTTAAAATCACTGGTTTTTTTATTTTTTAAGTTTAGACTTTCTATGTCACGTTATTAAATTGCTACCGAATATATATTTTCTAGCTAAGAGTATAGTTGATTGATATAAAGTAAGTTTCTGTTTAAAAAAAAAAAAGAACTTTGTTACATCATTTTCATTAGTTGAGTGATGGTTTTTACTTTAAAAAAAAGCGACTATATTACATTATTTGCAATAATTAAGTAATCATATAAGCAATCAACTCTGAAAAGGATATAGGAATACAAAAACAATATCCATGTCCAATGCAAATGATTTTAAATTATATACACTATCTCTACAAAACAATTTTGAATAGATATAACTTATAATCTATTAGGAGTATAACAGATTATTTATCTTATTTTTACGTTACTAATACGCACCAACAAAAGGTGGTTATTTCAAAATGATAATTATTTACACTATCAGCGTATAAATATCGACGTCTTCTCTAGCCTATTTATTTATTTTTTCCTAGAGTATGTAGCTGAAACTAAAATTGACTCCCTTCAAAAGTTTGGCCAAATTGCCAATTAGTTGGTGCAGCATTGTTGCTTGTGACAGTTCTTCCATCACTTGTGGTTACTTGAAATGAAAGACTTTGGCCATTGAGATATGAATTGCTTTGCCAGTTTTGGCCCCAATTTCTTGACATTGATGTCCATCCATTTTTGGACCCTTTAATAGAAATTGAATGAACATCACCAGCACCTCCAACATTAGTCACCAAAACCAAGTTGTAATAGGAATGGCCATTTATTGTAAACCTTATTCCCCCCTTCTTCTTGCAAGACACCCTGTTGGAGACCAAATTCAAATCCCATATCAGCACATATTATTAATATTTACATCTTGACCTCTTGTCTGAATTCAATCAGGTTGAAGTTAATGAAAATATGCACTTACACAGGAAAAATGTTGTCCTACGCCATTCGTCTCATTTTATATGACACTCTTTTCTTTGCCGTCTATGACAAAAAGAACATCACATTTCGGTATTGTGAAACTATTTATTCTTTTTTTTTATTGCTTTATAGATAAAGAGTTATTGAGACTCACTTGATATGAAAGTTCACCTTTTTAATTATCCGAAATATATGGAAGGATGAGTGTAACTTTCACCGTATCTCATTTAATTGTTAGTAGTAAAGGAATTTGGATAGTTTGCATATATTTAGCCAAAAGGTTTTTTTCTCTTTTTATACATTATGCATAAGTCAACACTATTCAAATGATCAATCAATTATACGAAATCACCTAATAAAGTCATATTTCTTTACGTTGTAACAGAAAAGTCACTTAACTATGCCTATAACACTCAAAATGTCATCTAACTAGATTTCTCAAACTTTCGATGGTCAAATACTTGTTTTACCCTCTAAATTGTGAAGCTTTATATTTTCTCTTTTTAATTTTTTTTTATGATGGTATCTTTTTGTCCTTTTTAATCAGTGTTATAGACTTGCCTATTCAACAAATAAGTTTTATTTATTAAATAAAAAATAAAAAATAATTTTCAAGCATATACAAATACATTATTTTATTGGCAAGTCCATAATATAGATTAAAAAGAAAATTATAGAGTAATATTTAAAAAGTACAACAAAAAAAAAAGAGGCAAGGTTGATAATTTAAAGGGTAAAATAGGTATTTAGTTACTGAAAGTTTGAGAAATCTGCTTGAGTGACCTTCCAAATGATATATACATAGTTAAAGTGACTTATCTATTACAAACTATGTCAAAATAATTTTATTAGGTAATTTCAAACAGTTGAGTAATAAATTCCATAAAATATAGGACAAGGAAAAATGGGAAAAATTTACCTGCGGAAAGATACTGGGACGATGCCGGCTTGATATTGCGCAATTTTCAAGAAAGCAGGCTGTGCCAAATCGAAATGTTGAAGAGGAGGATTGCACCAACCACCATTGTTGCTAGGTAAAGATGGATTAGGAGGACAGAAATTTGTAGCAGTAACAATAATTGTTCCAGAAATGCACCATTTACCGTCATTGTTGCATTTGAGCTCATAACAAGCCCCACATGTTAAACCATTGTTGAATAGAGCTGTGCTTAATGCTGCAGTATTGGTTCCATAACCTTGGCTATTTAAATTTCCATAACCACAAGCACCCCCTACATTTTTCCAAACATATATTGTTTCAGTTAGTATTATATATACAAAGGCCTTTTTTGTACTCTACTTTGATATTGAGTCACTAGTTAAAATCATGCAAAATACTAAAGGGTTGTTTGGCCGAGGTGTTGGTTGTACGGACAAAGTACCACATCGGTAGCTGAAAAGATTAGGAGCCTACATATAATGTGTAGGGATCTCTTAGTAGTGTGATGCCTTTTGGGGAAAACCGCGCGGGCTTGGCCCAAAGCGGACAATATCACACCATGTTAAGAGTGTCTTTGGGCTAGTTTAGCCCAACACGAGAGATAAGTTACGTTGCGTGGATTCTTCAAAATGATTTCGTACCCGTATTAGCAGTGGCGGTGTCAGGATATTAACTAAAGGGGTTCAAAAAATTGAAAAATTAAAGTTACACACACATTTTTTTTTTTATCTTATACTATATATATACTATGTAATTTCTTCGTGAAGAGGGTACGAACGAATCCCTTCCGCTCACCTAGTTTTACCATTGCATGTTGGATCCTTCAAAATGCAACACTTTTAGAGGATCCATTACGTAGCTAATAATATTTTCGGAAAGTCGAGCAACACCGGAAAAAAAGAAAAAAGATACCATAGTCGAAATAAGACAATGTTTGCTAATGAGAGATTAGGAAAATTAATTCTCACATAAGTAATGTAGTTTTGGTTGACTGTATTAGAAAAAAACAATCATTGCATATGTAACTTATGCAGTAGTTGGCGGTTTAAAATAATACATAAACTACGTTATGGTCTGTATGTGTTATTTTACGTGGAATAAAATATTAGCTCCCGTTTTGCCATACGATTTTTCACTTTTTGTAAAACAAAATTAAAAACACTATGATTAAAAAAAGTGATCAGTTTTCGAGCAGTTTTTGAAGATGAATTTTTCAAGTTTAATTTAGACTAATTTTTTAAGTTTTTCAAATTTTCTTACTCACACAACTTTAACTTCTTTTCAAGTAAAATACATGTCCAATCATAATTTTAACTTCCAAAAACTATTTTTCATCTCATCTAATACTCTTTTTTTTCAAGTTTCAACCAAATTTATATCCAAACACTATCTTAAGAATATGTATTAGCAATATGGATATCAAAGTACTTAAAGACAAAAAATTATTAGTTATTCATTTGCATTAGCAATCCAAACATTAAATTTAAATTCATCTATACAACAATCTCTACATTCATTATTCATTGCATATACAATTTTCTAAGACTATACATTTGTTTCAATCGGCACAATCAAAAACTAAAGCTACTATAATCAAGAAACAATAAGCATGCACTAAAAAGGGGTAATGCAGTCCGGTGGACACTTCAGTAGGATCTAGGGAAGGACCGCAACTTTAGGGGTATGACATATGCAGTAAACATACACTCTACTTATAAATTAGACCTCTTTTAAAGGAATAAAAAACTAAAAAGTAAATTAAATTAAAGAAAACTGAATTATACCCATAGTGCCAGATGCATCACCCCCTCCATAGGCTGTGGCATGAGCACTTTGCCACCCTCCATTATCAGCAAAACTCTCATTGATGCAGAAGCTTAAGAAGAAGATGAAAAAAAGAGAAAGAATGGAAAGTGTTGCATAATTAGCCATTGAAAGAATGGAAAATGTTGCAAAAATAGCCACTAGTGAAGAAGAAGAAGTTTTCAGGTAATTAATGTTAGAGAAATGATATAGTTTTAATTAGAGAACTAATTAGTGGCATGCAGCTGCTAGCTAGTTTGATACAAGCTGAGGTTAACGAGAAGCTACTTATATAGAGAAAATCCAAAGATGAAATTGGAGCTTAATTAGAAAGTGACAACAACCAAAATTCTTTTTTTTTTTTTTTAAATTCTCTTTTAATTACTTCAATTTATTCTTCATCTTTTATTATTTAATCATTTAATTTGTATATACATTTGATATGGTCATAAAACGACGACCAAATTGCACATGTTGTTGTTCCAAACGAACTACCAATTGATATTTTTCTTAATTAGATCCTACCAATTGTTTATTGGATTCATGTCAAAGTATAAATATTTTTCTCTGCTTCACTTAAAATAGTGCTAATTAGGTAGGTAACAACGTGGAAAATTGGAAGGTAATAGATCCAATAATCTTGTTAAATGGTCATATCTAATTTCTATTAATTAATTAATAAACAAGCTACCAAATTACTATCCACTAATCATCATTATCTTTCACCTACATATTAAAAAAAATCAGATTTATTTCGTGACATTTCAAAAAATGTATACCTCCAAAGTCACTTAATCAGGGATCAACATAGGTTTTGAAAATCTAGCTAGAAGCAGTTGTTGGCTATTGATTTTAATTGTGAGGGTTGGATGTAGTGATACCGAACATTATATTTTTTAATTACGTGGAATGTAAACTTTTTCGAGAAATTTAAACACACAAAATATTTCAACAAATATTAGATATGAACTTATATTTTGTTAGAAAATACAAAAGTTTAATGCTAAAAATCTTAAAGATCGAACTCATCAATAATTATCGTCACAATTTCTCTTAATTACATGTGGTTAGCCTGCAAATCATCAAATTAATTAGTAATAAATATCTGCCCAAAAAAGGAGAACTCTGTAGTCATTATTGTCTCTCTTTTGTATAACTTCCTTATTTTCTCGATCATTAAAATAATTAGTATATTAATCAAACCGGTTTATTTACAACTAGGGAAGAAGGTTTAGGCCTTAGGGATTAATTGCACATTCAAGAAGCTGATATATATTGCAACATCCGCCATATCCTCAACTTCTTCGTCAATTTTTTATATATCTAAAAAAACTGAGATTTATGTGAACAAACTTCTAAGGTTTTTCTTTAATATGATTAATTTTATAAATAGAATAGTTGTTACTTGTTATATTGTATCGTATTGTTATTTTAAATATAATACTTATTTTAATTGTTATTTAAATTTTATTGTAGCGTATCGTTATATCTGTCTTTACGTAATGTCGAAAAGTATTACTTTATGGAACGACTGATTTGGTGCGTGGTCGCGTCGTTTTCTTTTTTTTTCTCTCTCTCTTCTTTTTCTTATTATTAAATAATCCTATTTTATCTTTTACCCTACCTTCTTATATAATAATTCTACCTCGTATCTTACTTTTTCTTTATAATATTATAAGTTTATTCTTTATATTATTGGTGCATGACATCGTGAAACGAGAACAAACAATACAATCTATCCAAACATTATATACATCAAAACGTTATAGTACAATATAATACTATATTATACGATATATTATGAAACGATACATGACAACCATCCAAATAAGTTGTAATTTAGCATGTTATATGTTCTCTCTCAAATTAAATGTTCTGTACACATGCAAAATCATGATTTTGAGATCACATTATTTAGTTTAGTTGGCATATCATATACATATCTCTGAAAATATCCCTTACACATGATATTGATTTGTGAGATCATATAATTAATTAACCTGTATATCTCAATATTACATGTGTATGCTCTTACCTAATGTGATTTGTTTGCCTTCAAAAATCTCTTTTCAAGATTTAACCTTGTGAAATTAAGCCACATGTACTATCAAACAATTCCTTTCTTCTTCTTAAAAGAATAGATATTTTGAAAATGAAAAGACTAACTCAATAAATCTAATATATTATGTTTTCATTCTTACTTACTAAGTACATGCTATGCGGTACTGCATGTCCGATTAGAGTAGACGGTTAGTAATGTTGGGATATATTATTAATTATGCAGTTTAGATATAGTATTATTATATTTTATTTTTTATGAAATAATTATTTATTTAATTTATTCTATTCAATAAAGTACTATTTTAAATAGATCATTTATTACATGTGTGTCCTTTTAGTTATGTAATAGACAATTTATTGTATGTAGTCTTAGCTCATGAACACAAGATTAAATTGTTGGTTCTCATAATTAATAAATTATGTTCACAATCAAACATATTGTTGGACAAAATATCTTGATGATTGTAGCATAAGATTATCGTATAATTTGTCTTGATTATGGGAGTAGTTTTACTCTAACTTCTTGTACTAATATACTTAGTGTATATTGAACGGACCAAGTAGAGAAAAGATATTTTTGTACTGAATATATAAAATATTTTTTCTAATTCATTAAATGAGCTTATACTCCTAATATGGATATAATTATTATGATCAATGTAATTTGTTTATTGTTTTGATTTATCAAAAGGTACGACTCTATTTAGAGTTAGTGTATGCCTAATAGATTGGACAATAACGAATAACATTTGTGAATAATAATTAGTTGATAGAATCCATGACTCGTTTTTGAGTTTGATGATACCCCTTTATGCATGCTTATAAATTTTCATGTGAAAATCCGGCCGGTGAATTTTGTATCAGTCACATGAAATAGCTTAAGCGGAATTATAAATGATTTAATTAGTTAATTGAATTAAATTTTCAGTGATTTAATTTAATTAACTGGTATTTAAAATCTTAACATAGGGAGTTAAAATAAGTGCTAATGAATTTTCAAAATTCATATTGAGGAGCTCAATTGCAGTTTTTTAGTGGAATAAATTGCAATTAAATATAGTAAGAATTAATTCATGCTAATTTCGAATTAATACTATAATTAGTAGCCTCTTATTATTTCTTTTGTCTCTGCTATACCTAATAAAAACCTAGACAGACTTGGGTAAAAACCAGCTTGGGAGAAAAGTTTTCCTTTTGAGTTAGAGTAGGATTCTAGTTCCAGAATATTACATGTATTTTAGCCCCTATTGTGGCTTAATTTCGGGTCTATTAAAGGAAGACTAGTTTCACCTAATAACTTATCTTTTAGTTGTATTGTTCTTGCCCACCCAAAAGCAAAATCATCAAAGATTTTACCAGGCATATAACATAAGACTGCTGCCTTGGATTCTTGCTTTTTGGAGGATTTGTGCAACTATTTCAAGAGGTTAGTGCTTCTAATCATATTATTATTGTGTTGTCTAGTTTACACGTATTTGATGTCTGAATTGTATGTTTGCTTCCGCAGCGCATATTCTAACAAGTAGGTAGTCGAAGAATAGGATAGACGGTTAGTAGGTAATCGAGGATGGGATACCGTATTTGCCCCATTATCATATCATTCTCGTATTATCTTACTTTTCGGTTTCTATTAATACTTGTTGTTACCCTTACTGCGTTTATCATATTATTTTGCTATTGTTATTGTTATTCTTCTTATTTTCATTAGTCGCACCCTTACCCGTACCTTGTAAAGATAGAAATATTGTTTCCAATTTTTCAAAAATCCATCACATTGAATATTTTTTAGTCTTCTCTGCAAAATCTATTCCTTTGCAGTTAGTTCACTTGCAATCTGTTACTCTGTTTTATTGGCAGAAGTGATTCTTCTCATTATTTTCTTGAACAAGCTATTAGAACTAGTTTATGCCTATTTGTTAAGAATACTAAGTTATTAACAAACAAAAAAACACCCTTCAATAATTTACAACAACAACAAACCTAGTATAATTTCACAAGTGAGATTTGAGGAAGTTTGCTAGTGTATACATAGATCTTACTCCCTACCCCGTGTAGATATAAAGAATGTTTCCAATAGACCTGTTTGCTCAAAAGTTATCGTTTGCTTTATGATTGCAAAACAATACAAATAAATTACGGAAAAATCATAGCAAATCGTAATAATCTATTGGACCAAGTAAAGAACATGAAAATAAGTGCTCAAAATTAAGAGGAGAAACATTAAAAGCCTTTATTGATAGTGTGGAGTTGGTCTGCCTCTCCATGGAAAGGTTCAGAGCCTTACAATGATGTTCTTTTTCCCATAATATGGGTATTGTTGTGTGTTTTCTCTCTCTCGGGAATAGTGGCGAAGAAGCCCCCCTTTTTCTAGGGCTTTCACTCTTAGTATTTATATATGTGAGCTTCGTGAGCTGGCAATAAATGGCCGTGGCCACGCCGAGGTTCCGTTCCCATGGGGGAATGAATGAGTCGTGCCCTCATAGATTAAATCAGATAAGGGTCGAATCCTGTTATGAATAAGTGGCCATACCACTTATTAATTGTGGATTAGCTCAAGATGATATTAACTCTGTTAATTACCGTGAGATCTGATTCTGACCTATACAGTTAGTCCCTCCGCTTATTGAGTTCGTGTGTCGGCCGAGCTCGATGAGCGGACTTCATCGTTTGTGATTTGAAAAAACTCGAATAAGGGGGTCGACTATTGCTTCGATCGAGACCGAATCCTTTTTGGTGATAGCCCGAACCTTGTGGAATGTCGACGTCGTGTTTTCAAATTACCAAGTCGCCGTATAGTCAAGGCGGAATGCCTCTCCTTGGCGAAGATATATGACGTTTTAACACAATTCGAGCGAGACCGAACTTTGTTACGTTCTGGTCCTCGCCTCTGTTTGGGATCATAGTTGTTGACAACGGGGGACGGGACGTACGCAATGTGGCCGTGGGGAATAAGTATGCGCCGGGTACGTATTTGGTCAAGTCCAGAATTTTGAAGGCGTACGGCACATTCTTTCAGCCCTCGCAGGCCATTGCGATTATTCCGATGGCGATACGTTGGCGGATGGCTGAGAAGTTGCTTCGTGGAGCTTGTCATAATGATGCATGCGTCGGCAGAACCAAACCGTTTTATGGTTGGTCGTGCAGTTAATGATGGCTATTGGGTTTCGCGAAAGCCATTTACGTTGCCTATAAAGGTGGGTTGAGGCATTCATTTCTCATACCTTCACTGTTCATCTGAGAGAGATTCTGAAGAAACTTTTTCATTTTGCTAATTCATCTTCTCCTTTCTTTCCTTGATTGTGATAACCTTTGTCTTGCCCACGGAATTCTATCCCTTTCTCTTTAGTAGATCAACAATGGAAGGCAGTTCTTCCCACGATGCGCTTCCGATGGATTTTCCAGTCAATTCTCCGGTAGTTGAAGGGCCACCTCCGGCAATGGGAGGTGCAAAATAGATAGAGACCGGAGGAGTTTCGTATGTTGACGAGGTAGTTCCTCAGCCCGGATGTCTGGCGATTGATTTCACCGTCGATGGTGGAGAGGACCCGGTAGATAAAGCCCCGTTAATGGGGGAAATTGGGGTGGACCGATTACGGGAACAGTGGGTCATCCCCATCCACGCAGACATCGTTCTCGCTAGAAGCGAGGAGGGTGTCCACACCGACCGCAGGGGATACTGCATTTTTTATGCCTATCCCTTCAGGTTGGGGTTTAAGATTTCACTCCCAATGCTGGTGGTGGATTTTTGTCGATATTAAGGGGTATGCCCGGGTCAGCTTGCTCCTTCTCTTTACAAGTTTCTTGCCATTTTCATCAAGTATGCGGAATTGGCCCGTAGGGAGGTCACGCTGCAGCATGTGCTTAGTCTCTACGCTCCCCAGAGAGTCCGTGGCACCACGATTTAGGCGTGCCCTCGTGGGTCGAGGGCCTGGTCATGAGATTGGATGACGAGGTCGACCTTCGCCCTTTCGAGCACTTCTTTTATATCAAGACCAGGCATCTGGTGGCGGATGCTACTGGGTTCCCAGAGGCTTGGAACCATGCACGTAAGTTCTTTAGTAGTTGAATTCCCTTTTCTTCCCCTCTTTATGATTCGTGATCATGAGCATTAACTCGTGTCATTTTTTGTAGCCGACAGGTCACCACCGGCCCTATTGCCTTGGATACGCGAGTGGGTCGAGGCCGTACTCCCACATACAGCGGGGATACGCATATGGGCGTCTTTCTGGGCGAGGCATGGTCATAGGCCCGCAGCCGGTGAGAATTAGACTTCTACTTTTTCGTTCTGTTTCGTCTCTATTTACTAACTTTGTTTTTATGTGATCAGGAAGGGCAGCCGCGTCAGGGCTCCTCAGCTGGTCTTTCGTAGGCCTGGCGCGACTGCTCGGCTTATTGCAGCACCGGTGCCGTGCCCAGTACGGAGGGCGGCATCGGTTGAATATTCAGCAGCTCATTATCCAGTACGAGCTGCATTTTGGGTCGAGGGGATGTCAGGAGCTGTGCGCCCTAGGGCGGAGTCGCCCTTAAAGGAGTTGGAGGAGGAGGAGGAGGAGAGGCCGTTGGTAAGACGGAGGGTCGCGTTCACGCCGGCTCCTCCAGTGGTGATTAACTTGGACTCCTCCCCAGCAGATATGGAAAGGAGTGCGGCTGCGGCGTCTGGCCTTGATGGCGGACAAACAGTGGGGGTTGCCCCGGTTGGCTTAGGCCATGATGATACCGTCGCTTCGGCGACTCAACTAGTGGTTCCAGTCGCTGAGATGGGAGGTAGTTCCTCAACGGCTGTTATTGTTGGTGAACCAAGTGCTCCTTCGCTGGCTATGGTGGGTGCCTCGACCTCGCGGGCGGCAGGAAGAGGAAGTGATGCTGGAGGAGACGGATACGAGTCCGAGTCTGACTTGGATCCTGATGACGTCCGTATGATTCAAGAAGGTCTCAACAACTCAACAGTGCGTGCCGAGGGGAGATCTCGCTTCATTGAGGTTCCTTCAGAGTCGAACTTATTGCTCCAAGGGAATAGCTTGGTGCCGCTATTTGTGGTGCTATGCTCGGAGATCGAGAACGCATCGTTGAGGGACGTCACAGATATCGGACTGATGAATGAAGTGGTCATGATGGGCCTGAGGGTACGTTACTATGACCTTAGTTAATTTTTTCCTTGCCTTAGTTTATTCTTTACCGTAATTGCTGTTTTTGCTTTGCAGTCTTATCTGCTGGAGGTGGAGAGAATCCGCCGAGCCCGCATCCGCTCGGGGGTCTTTTTTGCGGGTGCTGGAGAAGTACCGTCGCTGCCGAGACCGGTGCTGGGAGATGCGCAAGCGCTTGAGGAATGACCCTCGTAGCCGGGCCTTGGTCGAGGAGCTGGCGAGGCGGGAGCTTCAGGTGCAGCAAGCACTTGGCAGAACGCGCGCCCTCGAGGAGAAGCTTCGTCATAAGGACGAGGAGCTTGAGGTGGGAAGGCGGGACGCAGCTGAGAGGGAGCGCCAAGATCAGGCCAAGGCAGCGGAGGCCGCTGGGGCATGGAACGGGAAGGTGGCCGCATTAGAGGGTGAAGTCGCGACTTTAAGGCAGCAGTTGAGGACCGCTTAGACGAAGGCCGCAAGGTTGGAGGAGGCACTTCGTATTCGTGAGAGGGAGTAGGGGTTGGAGAGAGCTGCCGTGGCCTTTAGAGAGGCGGGGCTAGAGGACCACATTGGGGT
>MU758900.1:44647-65791 GCA_026770625.1 Nicotiana glauca | reverse complement strand
ATATATATATATATATATATATATATATATATATATATATATATATATATATATATATATATTGTGACGACCCAACCCGTCGCCTCATGTGTTACCGCCCCGTTTCTCCCATCTTATGTTTCTCTATGCTTCATTATCGGTATTTGAGGTGATCGAGTTGAATTGGATTGGTTTTAGATGGAAATGAGGCACATAGTGTCTTTAAGGAAGGCTTATTTTGGAAAAGTCAACCGGATGATGACTATTGAGTTAGAGGGCTCGGATGTGATTTCCAGTAATTCGATTAGCTTCGGGGGATGATTTTTGACCTAGGTGTGTGATCGGAATCTATTTTGGAGGTCCGGTGTAGAATTAGGCATGAATTGGAGAAATTAGCATTTTGGTATTTCCGGTTGTTAGGTGAGATTTTGATCCGAGAGTCGGAATGGGATTCCGAGAGTTGCTGTAGCTTTTTCGGGCGATTTTGGATGTGTGTGCAAAATTTTAGGCTATTCGGAGGTGATTTGGTTGGGTTTTTGATCGAATACGTGTTTCAGAAGTTTTTGAAGAACTTAGGCTTGAATTCGATGTAGTTTGATGATTTTTGTATTAGTTGAGGTGTTTTGATGAGTGGAGCAAGTTTGAATAATGTTTTAAGATGTGTTGGTCCCTTTGGTTGAGGTCCCGGGGGCCTCGCGAGCTAGAGATTTCATTTGTTCGAGGTGAGTAATAATTGTAAATGATAGTCTGAGGGTTTGAAACCCCAGATTTGCACATCATAGTGCTGTATTGAGGTGACTTGCATGCCGGATAACGAGCGTAGGGTAGAGCACCGTTGGGGATTGTGACTTGGTCCGTCCCAATTGATAAAATTACTGCGTGTTTGACTGGAACTACTTGTTATCATCATAATTTGGGCTGATTGCCATATTTGGGCTTCGTTCCAATTATTTGAATCCTTCATGGATTGACATCACTGTTTCCACATTATTTTTGCATATTATTTCATCTCGGTCCAAGGTTTTAAATACTGTTTCGCAAACTCAGCCATCTTTCTAAGATTTGAAAACTTAAACAATATTTTATTGATGTTTTGAGCTGAGAACTATTATTTTAATATTTCCCAAGAGGCTTATGTGCATTTTTGGACTGAGCATGGATCGGGATACACGTCGCAACAGTGTTATATTGATATTGAGGTCGAGAACCTGGTTGATTACATTGATCTTGAGGCCGAGAGCCTGGATGATTATATTGATATTGAGGCCGAGAGCCTGATTGATTACATTGATCTTGAGGCCGAGAGCCTTGATGACTATATTGATATTGAGGCCGAGAGCCTGGTTGATGCCACGAGATGGCTTGATATTGTGTTTGGGCTATAGCAGCCCCTCCTGAGTCTGTACACACCCCCAGTGAGCGCCATCGTTGATAAATAAATGGATGGCTCGGGCTGCACACCGCAGCGGGTACCAGAGGGTACCGTCATATGCATTGCATTACACTCATGCATTTGTTCTTATTTGTATTACCTATCATAATATTTCTGCACTCTTATTTCATTGGCTTTTATGCTACTTCTTGCAATAATTACCTGATATCCTGGCATTATCTGTTACCGGAGTGTTGTGCCTGAGGGGCTGACTTTTGTGCTTGCTTGCACTATTTGTTTCCCATTCATTTGCTTAACTGTTGGAAAAAGACATATTCAAAAGAGTTTTTAAAATGAGCTAAGATATTTCTAAAGGTTTTACAGCTTCACTGCTTTCTCCCAAAGGGCTTTTCACTGCTCCTATATAGCATGATGGTTTGCTTTACGTGATTTCTTACTGTTCAGTTGTTATTTAAACTTATTACTCACTGAGTTGGAGTACTCACTTTACTCCTTGCACCTCGCGTGCAGATATAGGTATTTGTGCACCACGTAGCGGGTTCTGGCTGATCAGTGGCAGAGCTATAGGAGTAGCGAGGTGACTGCCTGCGTTCGCAGCACCATTGTTCTCTCTTTTGGTTCATTATTCCGGCCTTGTATATTTTAGGTCATGTGGTTGTATTTATACTCTGATAGATGCTCGTGACTTGTGACACCCCGGTCGGGCTGTGTTGGGTTTTAAATTTCATTAATTAATATTATTAAGTCGTATTTTGCTATTCATTTATGTTTAACTACTTTGGAAGAGACGAATTGGGTTAGTTGGCTGGCCTTGTCTTACGAGAGGTGCCATCACGACTAGTGCGGGGTTTTGGGTCATTACAAGTTGGTATCAGAGCCTAGGTTACTAGGTCTCACGAGTCATGAGTAAGTTTAGTAGAGTCTCACAGATCGGTACGGAGATGTCTGTATTTATCCTCGAGACGCTGCAGAACCTTTAGAAAAAACTTCACATTCTTGAATTCTTATCGTGCATCCTTTATTCAGCTTGAAAAGAAACTCTTAAAATTCCTACCACGCATTCGTAAGTGCACATGAGCGCTCAATATCAGATGTGCCTTGATGGCTTCTGATTCCCCAATCAAGGGGCGATATGTGATCTTTGTGAGTTTGATGTTGGGTAGTCTGGAGGACTTGAGGCTGGATCTTTGCCTATGGCTTGAGCACCGAGGTGCTGATTGTGTGAGCAAGTGTTTTGAACTTATATGTTCAGTATTGTCCCTATTAGCCGGAATGGCAGTTGGATATCCATGTGATGAGTATGTTAGTTATGCGAGATATATCTATATGACTTGCTGGTGACGAAGAAGTCTGTTGGATAATAGATGAACTGTTAAGTGTTCGATTCCTATTGTGATTTGATGTGTAGCCCGAGTTATGGGCGCGCGAAGAATGTTTTCGTGTCCCCTAGTTGGGGAGTGAAGTACATTACATGTGGCGGTATGAGTTCAGAACCAGGAAGACTAAATGGCTGTGCAACGAGTATGATGGTGGAAGGTATGCTGAAATGCTAAATTGAAGCGAAGCAGGTGGGTTATCTCCTGCGGAGTGTTCTTAAGTGGTATGATCCTTATGTGTATGTTAGAAGAACTCATGTGTAATTGAAGGGTACGTGTTGAAATTGGAAAATTCGGGTCGCTTAAGAGAGTGGACCCAACTGATGTGGAGAGGAATGTGAGATTTGTAGAGGATTACAGTACTAGATGATCTGTGTTTTCACAAACTTGTAAATGATTTGAGTTTAACCTCACTATGGTATTGTGGCATCATTAGAGTAAAAGTGTTATGAGTTGTTCAGTGTGTCTTGATATATGGCTTCGAGCCAAGTTGAGGAGGTTGCTGTTGATTAGCGAATTTCACGATTATGTGCGATGTTGGGTCTGGTTTGAGGCTTGCTGGCGAATCTATTCTTGTCGCGAAAATTGAGCCGAGGATGGCACGGGTGAAGCAAAAATTGTGACAGAGGTCATAGTACGCTTTATAGAGTATGAGAATCACAAAATAGAGTGTTATTGGCGAAGGATGCTCGACGTATAGAGCAGGGAGTTGCTTGGTTGTATTGGGATGCAAATATCACTTTGTGCTATCGGAGTGCCAATGAGGCCCGAGTGGTTCTGTCCGTCAGGACAGGTGAATTGCAGTTTGAATAAGAGAGAATGACTTTCGAAAATGGTTCTAATGTGTTCAAGAGACTGCAGGGAACAATCGGGTATCTTAAAGTTGCATGTGTGGTTAGAAATTGTATTTTCATAGGAAGAGGTTGAGATTTGTGGTATCTCTATGTTAATTATGGGAATCTATGCATCAGTATCATGAAAGTAAAGGCAATGAATTTAGATTCACAGGAAGTACTTCAGAATAAAGTGTTGCGGAATGTGGTGTTTTTGGGAATATTCGAGGGAGAGTATTCAGTAGCTCATGTGTTTCAGACAGTGTGGTTCATGCTTGGGTCTCGTGTGGTAAGAATGGTGAGGAATTGTTGTACTACTTCAAGGAAGAAATATCAAGTGGATGATGAATCAGAAGGGAAATTAGATAGATGGAATAGATTGATAGTGGGCCGAATTGGTATGGTAAGGATATGATTAATTCTTCGTATGTGTTCGAGGTAATGAGCCCTTACAGGTATTATGCAGCAAAGCTCTTGAGTTCTGACAGCTTGCTTAGCTCGGTTCGGATAGAAGGATTTAGTCCTGGCAGTTTAATTCGTGCAAATGGAATTGGGAGAGAGTTCTTGTTGGATTTTACCATGACTTGGAGATGTATATTTTCTATGGGCATGCGGAGCATGGAATGTGTAATAATTATTCTTCTAGATGGGATTAATGGGAGTTCTTGACTAGTAGAGTGAGAAGATGTCTGGGGCTCGGAAGGGATATAAAGGTTTTCTTTCTATCCTTGGATGGTATGGTATATGCGATATGTTATGGAGGATTGAGATTTGTGTGTTCGAGGTTTCGGTTCAGTTCTAAAAGGAAGTTCATAAAACTCTTAGACAACGAGTAACCTCAGACAATCAAGGAAAATGGTACTGCTAATTGGAAGCGATTTGATGAGAGTATTTGTCTCGAAAAGGGGGTAATGTGATTAAACTGATGATACTTCAGTAGTGATGCAGCATTATCTTGTTAGATCGACTGTTGATATCTGAATGTGTTTGATGGCACATGGGAATTTAGAATATCCTTCGTGGAGTTATTGGGTACTTGAGGTGTGATATGTATTCATACAGCAAAATTTAGGATCAGGTATGGTGATTCGTGTGCTATAGGGAATTGGAGACTGGGAGTTCTCATGTACAGACTATGTTGTGTTTGAGGATCGTATGTATCGGCACCGTTTAGCTGCTACTGGGATTTGGAGGCCCGAGTGCATCTTTCTTTGCTTGGTATGTTAGATTTTGGATATGATGTTGGAGTGTAAACTGGTTGTCTCATTGATTAGGTATTTATAGACTATTGCGCTTTGGGCTATGCCGGGAAGTGCCATGGGTTGAGTGGCAAGGTGCGTCGGATCATGTTTTAGCAGATGGGTTTATATTTCAAAGACTCAGCGGACGGCTAGGAAGGATTGCTTTTCGTAATTGGGCCTTCATGATGGATGTCAGTGCAAAGGTTTCTACCATTGTTTCAGTTCCAGTGTTAACGGACTTTTCGGATGCGTTTCTTATGGCCAGGCATGTCATCGGGCGAGGTTGTGGATTTTGATATTAATTTGGTGTCGGGCACCGTATTGTACGACTACGGCAGGAGTTATAGTAGTGGAAGGAGCAGATTCAGGCTTTCTTGTTAATGAGTTTGTTGGTAGGCCAATAGGAATACGTGTTTAGATTGAGTTTGCTTGGTTGGCCGCAAATTTTATTGTTAAGGGATAGGTTGATTCGATCGTTAGTGAGCTTGTTAATGATCTGGGAAGGTCTTTGAGTTGCTTTTTGGTGTTTTGAGACACTATGATTTGTTGGTTATGGGCACATGCGGTGCAGTTCTATTGGGGATTCACAGTGAAAGTCGAGCGGGAAGAGTAATTGGGTGTTGCTCGGTAAATGGAGTATTGTTTATGACCTTTCGGGGTAGATTCATGTGTTCTACTTCTACGATATGAGACGGGGTCTCAGCCTTGTGTTGTGATGGTACTGATGAGCTTGAGGTACATCTCTTTCATTTGAGTCATTTTTCATGATTTGAGTATGTTTAAACTGTTTCTTATTGGTGCGTGTATTATGCAAGTTGTGGCTTAGGCCTGTATTGAGGTGTCATATCACCAGAGTAGTGTGTTGGATTCGAGGTGTTCGTTGGGGTTATTAATGAATATGAACATATTTGATTTCAGCTTGTTAGAAGGATAATATTGAGGTTCGGCTCGGAATTCTGTTATGGTATTAGTAAAAAGGGAAGTGGCTTCATGAATGGTTGATCTGAGAAATGGTTACGGTTTATTGCGTGTTTCATTTATCATTGGCAGTATATGAAAGTGTTGGAATAAGACCTTAGTTAATAAGAAGTTTTCTATCGGTATTCGGGTGTTGTGGGCAACTACCGTGAATAGAGGTTATTGTTTTGAGTGTTTGGGTCATGTAGAATATCGTATGATTGCACCTGAGGTTGCAGGTGTGGGCTATTACAGCTGGTTCGGGCTTATTCTGAATATAGATGTGAGGTTCTGGTCTTGTGTATGATTTCGGAAAGTGCAATGTGGTTCTATGGTTTATGGACTAGATGGATTGTGGAATTTTAGCTGTGTTGTGTTATCAGACCTGTGTGAGATAGGGTGACATGGGATCACCCCGGGTATATGCTTGATAAGGTTACTCAGCTATTGGTTGGTTTCTAGGACAACTCTGGATATGCTCGAGGACGAGCATTTGTTTAAGTTGGGAGGATGTGACGACCCAACCCATCGTCTCATGTGTTACCACCCCTTTTCCCCAATCTTATGTTTCTCTATGCTTCATTATTGGCATTTGAGGTGATCGAGTTGAATTGGATTGGTTTTAGATGGAAATGAGGCACTTAGTCTCTTTAAGGAAGGCTTGTTTTGGAAAAGTCAAATGGATATTGACTATTGAGTTAGAGGACTCAGATGTGATTTCCGGTGATTCAGTCAGCTTCGAGGGATGATTTGTGACCTAGGTGTGTGATCGGAATCTATTTTGGAGGTCCGGTGTAGAATTAGGCTTGAATTGGCGAAGTTAGCATTTTGGCGATTTCCGGTTGATAGGTGAGATTTTGATCCGAGGGTCGAAATGGGATTCCGAGAGTTGATGCAGCTTCGTTGGGCAATTTTGGATGTGTGTGCAAAATTTTAGGCTATTCGGAGGTGATTTGGTTGGGTTTTTGATTGAATGCGTGTTTCGGAAGTTTTTGAAGAACTTAGGCTTGAATTCGATGTAATTTGATGATTATGGTGTTAGTTGGGGTGTTTTGATGAGTGGAGCAAGTTTGAATAATGTTTTAAGATGTGTTGTTACCTTTGGTTGAGGTTTCAGGGACCTCAAGGTGATTTCGGATGGCTTTCGAGATGAATTTTAGAGTTGTGAAAGTTCTGGTTCAGCTGGTATCTGGGATTTCCGCATCTGTGGAAAGGGGGCGCAGAAGCGGTTCCGCAGATGCGGTAAGGGAGCCGCAAGAGCGGAATTTGGCTACTCGGATGAAGTCCGCAGAAGCAGAGTTGTTTTCGCAGGAGCGGTGTTCGCAGAAGCGGAATTGGACCGCAGGAGCGGTCCTGGGCAATAAGTGAAGTTTCGCAGAAGCGGAACAATTTCAGAAAAAGCAGGAACCACAGAAGTGGTTTAGTTATCGCAGAAGCGAAAATGTCTGGGCATAGTATTAAATTAGTCTTCTTCGCGAATTTTTGAAAGAGTAACATATTGCACTTCGGACTTGGAGAGTTTTTGGGCGATTTTGAAGAGGGTTTCGAGAGCTTTGATCAGGTATGAATTCTTGGACTTAGAACATGATTTTATGGAGTAAATACACGAATCTAGGCTGAAAACTCAAGCAAATTAATTAAGCGTAAAATTCATGAACTAGGGCTTGAGTTTTTGATATTTCAAAATGGGATTTGATGGGTCATTTGAGCTCGGATTTGAGTCATTGGTATGTATGAACTCGTGGCGAGATAAGGAATCCCGTCGATGTAAAAAATTTTGAGATTTTAGAAGTGAGCCGGGGGCTCGGTTTTTGGTAATTTCGGGATTTGTACCCATTATTGATTGTTTTCGCTTGGGCTTTGTTCCCTTAGCATATTGTGATGTATCTGCTCTGATTTTGGTTAGATTCGATGCGCGTGGAGGGCGATTTGAGGAGCAAAGGCATCGCGAGCTAGAGATTTCGCCGGTTCAAGGTGAGTAATGATTGTAAATGATAGTCTGAGGGTTTGAAACCTCGGATATGCACATCATAGTGCTGTATTGAGGTGACTTGCATGCCGGTTAGCGAGCATGGGGTGGAGCACCGTTGGGAATTGTGGCTTGGTCCGTCCCGATTAATGAAATTACTGCGTATTTGACTGGAACTACTTGTTATCATCATAAGTTGGGCAAATTGCCATACTTGGGCTTCGTGCCAATTATTTGAATCCTTCAGGGATTGATATCACTGTTTTTGCATTATTTTTGCATATTATTTGATTTTGGTCCAAGGTTTTAAATACTGTTTCGCAAACTCAGCCATCTTTCAAAGATTTGAAAACTTAAACAATATTTTATTGATGTTTTGAGTTGAGAACTATTATTTTAATATTGCCCAAGAGGCTTATGTGCATTTTTGGACTGAGCATGGATCGGGATGCGCGCCACAGCAGTGTTATATTGGTATTGAGGCCAAGATTCTGGTTGATTACATTGATCTTAAGGCTGAGAGCCTGGATGATCATATTGATACTGAGGTCGAGAGCCTGGTTGATTACATTGATCTTAAGGCCGAGAGCCTGGATGACTATATTGATATTGAGGTCGAGAGCCTGGTTGATGCCACGAGATGGCTTGACATTGTGCTTGGGCTGTAGGAGCCCCTCCGGAGTCTGTACACACCACCAGTGAGCGCCGTCGATGATTAATAAATTGATGGCTCGGGCTGCACGCCGCAGTAGGTACCAGAGTGTACCGTCATATGCATTGAGTTGCACTCATGCATTTGTTATTATTTATATTACCTGTCATAATATTTCTACACTCTTATTTCATTGGCTTTTATGCTACGTCTTACAATAATTACCTAATATCCTGGCATTATCTGTTAACGGAGTGTTGTGCCCGACGGGATGACTTTTGTGCTTGCTTGCACTACTTGTTTTGAAATCATTTGCTTAATTGTTGGAAAAAGACATCTTCAAAAGAGGTTTTAAACTGAGCTAAGAAATTTCTAAAGGTTTTACAACTTCACTGCTTTCTCCCAAAGGGCTTTTCACTGCTCCTATATAGCAAGATGGTTTGCTTTACGTGATTTCTTTCTGATCAGTTGTTATTTACACTTATTACTCACTAAGTTGGAGTACTCACTTTATTCCATGCACCTCGCATGCAGATACAGGTATTTGTGCACCCGGTAGCGGGTTCTGGCTGATTAGAGGCAGAGCTATAGGAGTAGCGAGGTGACTGCCTGCACTCCCAGCACCATTGTTCTCTCTTTTGGTTCACTATTCCCGCCTTGTATATTTTAGGTCTTGTAGTTATATTTATACTCTGATAGATGCTCGTAACTTGTGACACCCCAGTCGGGCTATGTTGGGTTGTAAATATCGTTAATTAATATCATTAAGTCGTATTTTTCTATTCATTTATATTTAACTACTTTGAAAGAGACGAATTGGGTTAGTTGGCTGTCCTTGTCTTCACGAGAGGCGCCATCACGACTAGTGGAGGTTTTTGGATCGTTACTAGGTCTCACGAGTCATGAGCAGGTTTAGTAGAGTCTCGTGGATCGGTACGGAGACGTCTGTATTTATCCTTGAGAGGATGCAGAACCTTTAGGAAAAACTTCACATTCTTGAATTCTTATCGTGCGTCCTTCATTCAGCTTGAAAAGAAACTCTTGACATTCCTTCCACGCGTTCGTAAGCGCACATGAGCGCTCAGTATCAGATGTGGCTTGATGTCTTCTGATTCCTCGATCAAGGGTCGAGATGTGATCTCTATGAGTTTGATGTTGGGCTAGTCTGGAGGACTTGAGGCCAGATCTTTTCCTATGGCTTGAGCACAGAGGTGCTGATTGTGTGAGAAAGTGTTTTGAACTTATATGTTTAGTATTGTCCCTATTAGCTGGAATGGCGATTGGATATCCATGTGATGAGTATGTTAGAACTGCGAGATGTATCTATATGACTTGATGGTGATGAAGAAGTCTGTTGGATAATAGTTGAACTGTTAAGTGTTCGATTCCTATTGTGATTTGATATGTAGCCCGAGTTATGGGCGCGTGAAGAATGTTTTCATGTCCCATAGTTAGGGAGTGAAGTGCATTACATGTGCAGTATGAGTTCAGACCTAGGAAGACTAAATGGCTGTGTAATGAGTATGATGGTGGAAAGTATGCTGAAATGCTAAATTGAGGCAAAGCAGGTGGATTGTCTCCTGCGGAGTGTTCTTAAGTGGTATGATCCTTATGTGTATGTTAGAAGATCTCATGTGTAATTGAAGGGTACGTGTTGAAATTGGAAAATTCGGGTTGCTTAAGAGAGTGGACGTAACTGATGTGGCGAGGAATGTGAGATTTGCAGAGGATTACAGTACTAGATGATCTGTGTTTTCACAAACTTGTAAATGATTTGAGTTTAACCTCACTATGGTATTGTGGCATCATTAGAGTAAAAGTGTTATGAGTTGTTGAGTGTGTCTTAATATATGTCTTCGAGCCAAGTTGGGTAGGTTGCTGTTGATTAGCGGATTTCACGATTATGTGCGAAGTTGGGTCCAGTTTGAGGCATGCTGGCGAATCAGTTCTGGTCGCAAAAATTGAGCCGAGGATGGCACGAGTGAAGTAAAAATTGTGACAGAGGTCATAGTATGCTTTATAGAGTATGAGAATCTCGTAATTTCTAGAGTGTTATTGAGAGTTGCTTGGTTGTATTGGGATGAAGATAACATTTTGCGATATCAGAGTGCCAATGAGGGACGGGTGGTTCTGTCTGTCGGGACAGGTGAATTGCGGTTTGAATAAGAGAGAATGACTTTCGAAAATGATTCTAATGTGTTCAAGAGTCTGCAGGGAACAATCGAGTATCTTAAAGTTGCATGTGTGGTTAGAAATTGTATTTTCATAGGAAGAGGTTCAGATTTGTTTCATCTCTATGTTAATTATGGGAATCTATGCAATAATATCATGAATGTAAAGGCAACGAATTTAGATTCACAGGAAGTTCTTCAGAATAAAGTGCTGCGGAATGTGGTGTTTTTGGGAATATTCAAGGGAGAGTATTCAACGGCTCATGGGTTTCAGACAGTGTAGTTCATGCTTGGGTCTCTTGTGGTAAGCCTGGTTGAGGAATTGTGGTACTACAGCAAGGAACAAATATCAAGTGGATGATGAATTAGAAGGGAAATTAGATATATGGAATAGCTTGATAGTGGGCCGAATCGGTATGGTAAGGATATGATTAATTCTTTGTATGTGTTCGAGGTAATGAGCTCTTACATGTATTGTGCAGCAAAGCTCTTGAGTTCTGACAGCTTGCTTAGCTTGATTCGGATAGAAGGATTTAGTCCTGGCAGTTTAACTCGTGCAAATGGAATTGGGAGAGAGTTCTTGTTAGGTTTTACCGCGACTTGGAGATGTATATTTTCTATGGGCATACGGAGCATGGAATGTGTAATGATTTTTCTTCTAGATGGAATCAATAGGAGTTCTTGACTAGTTGAGTGAGTAGATGTCTGGCGCTCGAAAGGGAGATAAAGGTTTCTTTCTATCCTTGGATCGTATGGTATATGCGATATGTTGTGGAGGATTGAGATTTGTGTGTTCTAGGTTTCGGTTCAGTTCTGAAAGGAAGTTCATAAAACTCTTAGACAACGGGTAACCTCAGATAATCAAGGAAAATGGTACTGCTAATTGGAAGCAATTTGACGAGAGTATTTGTCTCTGAAAGGGGGTAATGTGATTAAACTGATGATACTACGGTAGTATTGCGGCACTATCTTATTAGATCGACTGCTGATATCTTAGTGTGTTTGATGGCACAAGGGAATTTAGAATATCCTTCGAGGAGTGATTGGGTACTTTAGGTGTGATATGTATTCATATGGCGAAATTTAGGATAAGGTATGGTGATTCGTATGCTATAGGGAATTGGAGACTGGGAGTTCTCATGTATAGACTATGTTGTGGTTGAGGATCGTATGTATCGGCAACGTTTAGCGGCTACTGGGATTTGGAGGCCCGAGTGGATATTTCTTTGCTTGGTATGTTAGATTTTGGATATGATGTTGGGGTGTAAACTGGCTGTCTCATTGATTCGGTATTTCTAGACTATTGCGCTGTGGGCTATGCCGGGAAGTGCCACGGGTTGAGTGGCGAGGTGTGTTGGATCATCTTCTAGCAGAGCGGTTTATATTTCAAAGA
The DNA here is from genome assembly GCA_026770625.1 of Nicotiana glauca. Taxonomy (NCBI): domain Eukaryota; kingdom Viridiplantae; phylum Streptophyta; class Magnoliopsida; order Solanales; family Solanaceae; genus Nicotiana; species Nicotiana glauca. Next base: position 53,827 of record MU758900.1, on the reverse strand, counting down.
ACCAGCGGACGGCTAGGAAGTATTGCTTTTCGTAATTGGTCCTTTGTGATGGATGTCAGTGTAAAGGTTTCTACCATTGGTTCAGTTCCGGTATTAAGGGACTTTTCGAATGCGTTTCTTATGGCCAGGCATGTCGCCGGACGAGTTTGTGGATTTGGATATTGATTTGGTGCCGGGAACCGTATCATACGACTCCGACAGGAATTATAGTGGTGGAAGGAGCAGTTTCAGGCTTTCTTGGTAATGAGTTCGCTGGTAGGTCGATAGGGATACGTGTTTAGCTTGAGTTGGCTCCAAAATTTATTGTTAAAGGATAGGTTGATTCGATCGTTAGTGAGCTTGTTAATGATCTGGGGAGGTCTATGAGTTGCTTTTCGGTGTTTTTAGACGTTATGATTTGTTGGTTATGGGCACATGCGGTGTAGTTCTATTGGGGATTCACAGTGAAAGTCGAGCCGGAAGAGTAGTTGGGTGTTTCTCGGTAAATGGAGTATTGGTTATGACCTTTTGGGGTAGATTCAGGTGTTCTATTTCTACGATGTGAGACGGGGTCTCAGCCTTGTGTTGTGATGGCACTGATGAGCTTGAGGTTCAACTCTTTCGTTTGAGTCATTTTTCATGATTTGAGTATGTTCAGACTGTTTCTTATTGGTGCGCGTATTATGCAAGTTGTGGCTTAGGCCTGTATTGAGGTGTCATATCACCAGAGTGGTGTGTTGGATTCGAGATGATCGTTGAAGTCATTAATGAATACGAACAGATTTGATTTCAGCTTGTTAGAAGGATAATATTGAGGTTCGGCTCGGAATTCTGTTGTGGTATTAGTAAAAAGGGAAGTGGCTTCATGAATGGTTGATCTGAGAAATGGTTACGGTTTATTGCGTGTTTCATTTATCGTTGGCAGTATATGAAAGTGTTGGAATAAGACCTTAGTTGATAAGAGGTTTTCTATCGGTATTCGGGTGTTGTGGGAAACTACTGTGAATAGAGGTTATTGTTTTGAGTGTTTGGGTCATGTAGTATATCGTATGATTACACCTGAGGTTGCAGGTATGGGTTGTTACAGCAAGTTCGGGCTTATTTTAAATATAGATGTGAGGTTCTAGTCTTGTGTATGATTTTGGAAAGTACAATGTGGTTCTATGGTTTATGGACTAGATGGATTGTGGAATTTAAGCTATGTTGTGTTATCGGACCTATGCGAGATAGGGTGACATGGGATCACCCCGGGTATATGTTTGATAAGGTTACTCAGCTATTGGTTGGCTTCTAGGACAACTCTGGGCACGCACGAGGATAAGCGTTTGTTTAAGTTGGGGAGGATGTGACGACCCAACTCGTCGTATCATGTGTTACCGCCCCGTTTCCCCCATCTTATTTTTCTCTATGCTTCATTATCGGCATTTGAGGTGATCGAGTTGAATTGGATTGGTTTTAGATGGAAATGAGGTACTTAGTCTCTTTATGGAAGGCTTGTTTTGGAAAAGTCAACCGGATGTTGACTATTGAGTTAGAGGGTTCGGATGTGATTTCCGGTGATTCAATTAGCTTCAGGGGATGATTTGTGACCTAGGAGTGTGATCGGAATCTATTTTGGAGGCCCGGTGTAGAATAAGGCTTGAATTGGCGAAGTTAGCATTTTGGCGATTTCCGGTTGATAGGTGAGATTTTGATCCGAGGGTTGGAATGGGATTCCGAGAGTTGCTTTAGCCTCGTTGGGCGATTTTGGATGTGTGTGCAAAATTTCAGGCTATTCGGAGGTGATTTGGTTGGGTTTTTGATCGAATGTGTGTTTCGGCAGTTTTTGAAGAACTTAGGCTATTCGGAGGTGATTTGGAGCAAGGTTGAATAATGTTTTAAGATGTGTTGGTACCTTTGGTTGAGGTCCCAGGGCATCAGGGTGATTTCGGATGGCTATCGGGATGAATTTTGGAGTTGTGAAAGTTCTGGTTCAGTTGGTATCTGGTATTTCCGCATCTACGGAAAGGGGGCTGCAGAAGCGGTTCCACAGATGCGGTAAGGGAGCCGCAGGAGCGGAATTTGGCTACTCGGAAGAAGTCTACAGAAGCGGAGTCGTTTCCGCAAGAACGGTCTTTGCAGAAGCGGGATTGGACCGCAGGAACAGTCCTGGGCAATAAGTGAAGTTCCGCAGAAGCGAAACAATTTCCGCAAAAGCGGGAACCGCAGAAGCGGTTTAGTTATCGTAGAAGGGAAAAGGTCTGGGCAGAGTATTAAATTAGTCTTCTTCGCGAATTTTTGAAAAAAGTAACATATTGCACTTCGAACTTGGAGAGTTTTTAGGCGATTTTAAAGAGGGTTACGAGAGCTTTGATCAGGTATGAATTCTTAGACTTAGAACATGATTTTATGGTGTAAATACATGAATCTAGGCTGAAATCTCAATGAATTAATTAAGCCTAAAATTGATGAACTAGGGCTTGAGTTTTTGATATTTCAAAATGGGATTTGATGGGTCAATTGAGCTCGGATTTGAGAGTTCTTGGTATGTATGAACTCGTGGCAGGATAAGGAATCCCATTGATGTAAAAATTTCGGAGTCTTAAGAAGTGAGCCCGGGGCTCGAGTTTTGGTAATTTCGGGATTTGTGCCCGTTATTGATTGTTTTCACTTGGGCTTTGTTCCCTTAGTATATTGTGATGTATTCGCTCTGATTTTGGTTAGATTCGACGTGCGTGGAGGCCGATTTGAGGAGAAAAGGCATCGCGAGCTAGAGATTTGCCGGTTCGAGGTGAGTAATGATTGTAAATGATAGTCTGAGGGTTTGAAACCCCGAATTTTCACATTATAGTGCTGTGTTAAGGTGACTTGCACGCCGAATAACGAGCGTGAGGTAGAGCACCATTGGGAATTGTGACTTGGTCTGTCCTGATTGATGAAATTACTGCGTATTTGATCGGAACTACTTTTTATCATCATAATTTGGGCTGATTGCCATATTTGGGCTTGATGCTAATTATTTGAATCCTTCAGGGATTGATATCACTGTTTCCGCATTATTTTTCCATATTATTTGATCTCGGTCCAAGGTTTTAAATACTGTTTCGCAAACTCATCCATCTTCCTAAGATTTGAAAACTTAAACAATATTTTATTGACGTTTTGAGCTGAGAACTATTATTTTAATATTGCCCAAGAGACTTATGCGCATTTCTGGACTGAGCATGGATCGGGCTGCGCGCCGCAGCAGTGTTATATTGATATTGAGGCCGAGAGCCTGGTTGATTACATTGATCTTGAGGCCGAGAGCCTGGATGATTATATTGATATTAAGGCCGAGAGCCTGGTTGATTACATTGATCTTGAGGCCGAGAGCCTGGATGACTATATTGATATTGAGGCCGAGAAACTGGTTGATGCCACCAGATGGCTTGATATTGCGCTTGGACTGTAGGAGCCCATCTGGAGTCTGTACACACCCCCAGTGAGCACCGTTGACCATAAATAAATGGATGGCTCGAGCTGCACGCCGCAGTGGATACCAGAGTGTACCGTCATATGCATTGCATTGCACTCATGCATTTGTTCTTATTTGTATTACCTGTCATAATATTTCTGCACTCTTATTTCATTGGCTTTTATGCTACTTCTTGCATTAATTACCTGATATCCTGGCGTTATCTGTTAACAGAGTATTGTGCCCGAGGGGCTGACTTTTGTGCTTGCTTGCACTACTTGTTTGGCATTCATTTGTTTAACAGTTTGAAAAAGACATCTTCAAAAGAGGTTTTAAATTGATCTAAGATATTTCTAAAGGTTTTACAGCTTCACTGCTTTCTCCCAAAGGGCTTTTCACTGCTCCTATATAGCATGATGGTTTGCTTTACGTGATTTCTTACTGCTCAGTTGTTATTTACACTTATTACTCACTGAGTTGGAGTACTCACTTTACTCCCTACACCTCGAGTGCAGATACAAGTATTTGTGCACCCGGTAGCGGGTTCTGGCTGATTAGAGGCAGAGCTATAGGAGTAGCGAGGTGACTGCCTGCGTTCGCAACACCATTGTTCTCTCTTTTGGTTCATTATTCCGGCCTTGTATATTTTAGGTCTTGTAGTTGTATTTATACTACTGATAGATGCTCGTGACTTGTGACACCAAATTTTTTTAGTTAATATCATTAAGTCATATTTTGCTATTCATTTATGTTTAACTACTTTGAAAGAGACGAATTGGGTTAGTTGGCTGACCTTGTCTTCACGAGAGGCGCCATCACGACTAGTGCGGGGTTTTGGGTCGTGACATATATACATACACACACACACACACACACACACACACACAGAGACACTTCACTATAATACTATAATGTTTATATAACTTGTTATAGTACATGTTAGTGTGTGTATATATATAACACACACACACTTCGTGCTGCGTTAACTACATATATTGCATGTTATAGTACATGATATTGTATTTATTATTTGTATTGTAGCAAGAGTTAACGAATTACATTCATTCATCACTAGGTTATAAGTCGATGAATCAATTATAACATATTAATTGATATAAGTCGAGACGTTTTATTTTTAATCAATGCTCTCTCTCTCTCTCTCTCTCTATATATATATATATATATATATATATATATATATATATATACACACACACACTATATTATACTATATATATACATAATTTTAAATTGTATTGATACACTTGTAAATTGATTCATCGACTTATAACCTACTCAGATGCATCGTTGAGTATTAAAAATAAAACGTCTCGACTTATATCAATTAATCTATTATAATTGATTCATTGACTTATAACCTATTATAATCTACGGAAAAAGCCTAAAAATGCCACTTAACTTTTAGAAATGGTTAATCCATATTATCCTTTAAAAAATTTCTATTTTCATGCCACCGACGTTAAAGAAATGGCCCATCCATGCCATTATTGACTAACGACTTAATTTTTATTTGGCCCATCCATGCCACTGCCGTTAGTCAATAATAGCATGGATGGGCCATTTCTTTAACGGCAGTGGCATGAAATGAGCATTTTTTAACGGATGGCATGGATAGACCATTTCTGAAAGCTGAGTGACATTTTTAGGCCTTTTCCGTATAATCTATTAAAAATAATTACCTTGTTAATATAATTTTTTTTAAAGATTATGCTTATAGTTTTTAATTTTTTATAATAATTGTAGTTAAATAAAATAAATATTTATAGCTAATAAGATTTTTTTTATAGCTTATAATATTTAAAAACTAAAATAGAAAAAAAAATTGTTTTTTTTGAAATAGCGACCAACTTTGGTCGCTATTTTGGTCAAACAGTCAAAAATAGCGACCAACGTTGGTCAGTATTTTGGTCAAACAGTCAAAACTTAATTAGCTACCAAAATAGCGAGCAACGTCGGTCGCTTTTTTATAAATCCGGATTCAAAAATGGGTTTCCCCCTCCCATTTTCTTATTTTCTTCCCAAAATTTCCCCAAATTCTCTATCAACTCATTCCCCTCCCCTTCTCTATTTCCCTCGCACAAATCAATCCCCCTACCCCGCGCCACCACTGTGACCGCCTGAGCCGCCGCCGGCGCTGCCGCTGCCGCTGCCACCGCTGCCCCTGCCCCTTTCTCTCCTTCTCCACCTAAAAAACCTAGGTTTGGATTATAACCTTGAATCTTTGTTATTTCTAGTTTTTGTTTCAATTATTTCAATATTTTTGTTTAAGGATACGAATTTAAATTCTTTGAACAATGTTTTTATTGAGGATTAGGGTTTATGTCTTGTTTTAGTTAGCTTTGTTAATTAATTTTATTAACTAATTAGTTTAATTAGTGTTGAATTTAGTTTAGTTAGATTTAAATTATACTTTGTATTGTCTTGATAGTTTAGTTAGAATCTAGGGTTTAGTTTATGTATAGAAATTTTAGTTTATAAATTGAAGTTTTAGGATATCAATTGAACTTTTGTGGATATGAATTGAAATTTTTGTGTATGAATTGAACTTTTGGATATGAATTGATCCTTTAGGATATGAATTAGACTTTTAGTTTATGTATTGAAATTTTAGGATATGAATTGAACTTTTATGGATATGAGTTGAACCTTTAGGATATGAATTGAACCTTTAGAATATGAATTTGATTTTTAGTTTATGTATTGGAATTTTAGTTTATAAATTGAAATTTTAGGATATGAACTGATCTTTTGTGGGTATGAATTGAACCTTTAGGCTATGAATTGAAATTTTTGGATTATGTATTGGAATTTTAGTTTATAAATTGGAGTTTTAGGATATGAATTGAACTTTTGTGGATATGAGTGAAACCTTTAGGATATGAATTGAAATTTTTGTGTATGAATTGAACTTTTAGGATACGAATTGAGCCTTTAGCATATGCATTGGACTTTTAGTTTATAAGTTGAAATTTTAGGATATGAATTGAACTTTTGTGGATATGAAATGAACATTTAGGATATGAATTGAACCTTTAGGATATGAATTGGAATTTTAGTTTAGGTATTGGAATTTTAGTTTATAAATTAAAATTTTAGGATATGAATTGATCTTTTGTGGATATTAGTTGAACCTTTAGGATATGAATTGAATCTTTAGGATATGAATTGGATTTTTAGTTTATGTATTGGAATATTAGTTTATAAATTAAAATTTTAGGATATGAACAGAACTTTTGTGGGTATGAGTTGAACCTTTAGGCTATAAATTGAAATTTTTGGATTATGTATTGGAATTTTAGTTTATAAATTGAAGTTTTAGGATATGAATTGAACTTTTGTGGATATTAGTGGAACCTTTTGCGTATGAATTGAAATTTTTGTGTATGAATTGAATTTGTAGGATATGAATTGAGCCTTTAGGATATGCATTAGACTTTTAGTTTATGTATTTGAATTTTAGTTTATAAATTGAAATTTTAGGATATGAATTGAACATTTGTGGATATGAGTTGAACCTTTAGGATATGAATTGAATCTTTAGAATATGAATTGGACATTTAGTTTATGTATTAGAATTTTGGTTTATAAATTGAACCTTTAGGATATGAATTGAAGTTTTTTGTGTATGAATTGAACTTTTAGGATATGAATTGAACCTTTAGGATATGAAATGAAATTTTTGTGTATGAATTGAACTTTTAGGATATGAATTGAACCTTTAGGATATGAATTGAATTTTTTGTGTATGAATTGAAGCTTTAGGATATGAATTGAATCTTTAGGATATGAATTGAACTTTTATAGATATGAATTGGACTTTTGTGGATATGAATTGAAATTTAGGGTTGCGGGAGGATTTTGTAGAAGGGGTTGATGACTTTATTATACAATACACATTGACTTTTATACATTTTGAACTAGACAAATAGAATCGGTTTTCGAATGGGCTTGTAATAAGAGTTAACTTAATTTGGTTAGCTTAATGTGATAGTTCTATTGAACTTTAAATTTTTTTGGTTTTAATGTTGTTTTTGTGTTGTTGTTGTTGGTATTGTTGTTGTTGTTGTTCTTGCTTGTTATAGGGATTTAGTATGACTGGCAGGTGGTGTAGCTGCCAAAACATGTAGTTTCTGCCAAAATAATACCCAGAAAAGCGACCAACTCTTGTTTCTTTTTGGTCGCTTTTCTATTAAAAAAATAATTTTCTGGCAATAGCGACCAAAGTTGGTCGCTTTTTACCCAGAATTATGAAAAAGCAACCAACCTTGGTCGCTATTCCATTAAAAAAAAATTCTAGAAATATAGCGACCACTTTGGTCGCTTATATTTAAAAAAAAGTTAACTTCTTGAAATTAGCGACCAAAGTTGGTTGCTTATTTTTTTAAAAAATAAAAAAATAAAAAAGCGACCAACCTTGGTTTCTATTTTTCGGATTTTAAAATACAATATTTGGATTAGAGACCAAAGTTGGTCGCTTTTTTATGATTAATATTAAATAAATAAATAATTTATTTTCCATTTAGAGACCAAATTATATTATTAAAATAATAAAGCGACCAAAGTTGGTCGCTATAGTCTTTATCCGGAATATTTGGTCCACTTTGGTCCCTAAAATAAAAGGACCAACAATATTGCGACCAGGCATGTTTGGTCGCTTTTTTGTCGCTTTTAGGCCTATAAGCGACCAACTTTGATCGTTTTTTACTGGATTTCTAGTAGTGAAAGAGCCATAGTAAGATGTCCCGGCCAAACATGATATCGAATGGCATGTTCAAAAGGAATATCTATAGCTCGAAGAATAACTGAACCCCAAGCAACAGGCAGAAACAGAAATGCTAAGCAGATAATCCAAAACGAAGGCCTGTTAGCTCCAGCAACAGAACACTTTTCTCTTTCATGTCTTGTACATGAAAAATAAAGATAAGAGGCCAACATTCCGTATACTGTACATAACTACAGCCCAGATGATGTACGCTGAGAAGAGTATAACACCCATGATTTCTGCAGCTGTAACAACAAGAGGCGGACCTACAGCCCTCCGTGAGGGGTCACGTGAACCCGTTAACTTCGACAAAAACTCTGTGTATATATAGATTTATATACGTTGGTGACCCCTTAAATATTTTTCTTGGCCCCTTAGTAGTAAAATTACGCCTGGAGCAATGGTTCGCTTCTAAGCTGTAACGACCCGACCGGTCGTTTTTAGAAATTATGCCCCGATCCCCTATTAACTACTTTCCCTAAGTTCATTTATGCTATTTTGGTTTGCCGGGACGTTCGGTATTAGGATTCGGAGTGTTTTGGGACACTTAGTCCCTAGATGAGAGCTTAAGAGTTGAAAAATGGTCAGTGTTTGGAACAGTGTGAAGACGACCGCGGAATGGAAATCCAATGGTTTTGTTGGCTCCGTTAGGTGATTTTGAGGTTGGGAGCATGTTCGGAATGTATTTTGGAAGTCTGTAGCTCATTTAGGCTTGAAATGCCGAAGTTTGAATTTTTAAAGTTTCCGGTCCGATAGTGCATTTTTGATCCGAGGTTCGGATTGGAATTTTGAAAGTTTCAGTAGCTTCATCATGTCATTTTGGATGTGCGGGCAAAATTTCAGGTCATTCGGACAAGGTTTGGATAGGTTTTTGATCGAAAGTGTGTTTGGTTAGAAGTTGAAGTTCATAGGCTTGAATCTTGGTTTAAATCGTGATTCCGGCGTTGTTTTGGGTGATTTAAGGACTGGTACAAGTTTGAAT
>MU758900.1:7952-42165 GCA_026770625.1 Nicotiana glauca | reverse complement strand
TTGTTTTGCATCATCGTTTATTATATTCTTGTTGATAATTGTTGTATTTACCCTTATTATGAAGTGTAGCATTTTTGGTCGTTCACGCATTCTTTACATATTCATATGTCATTACCATTGTTCCTATGGTTATACTGTTATTGACCGGTAGGTGTCATGACTGTTCCTCGTCACTACTCCATCGAGGTTAGTCTTGATACCTACTGGGCACCGCCGTGGTGTGCTCATGCTACTCTTCTACACATTTTTGTTGTCCAGATACAGGTACTCCCGTTCAGTTCTGTTAGCCTTGGAAGGTGGCGTATCGGTAGAGACTTCAAGGTATATCTGCTACGTTCGCAGACCGAGGAGTCCCTTTCCAGCTTTCTGTAAAAAGTATAGTTCTTTCAGTATTTCTCCTTTGTATAGATATTCTTGAGTCAGAGCCTCTTATGTATCCCCTTAGCTTGTGATTTGTGAGTTTTCGGGTTTTGGGAAATGTTGTTAGCTTCGGGAATGGTTATGGTATGCTCCAAGAGGCACCTTAGGCACCATTTCGTTTTTCCTAATTCAGTTTATTTTATTTACTTCCGCAATTATGGTTATCTTCCGCATTGTTAGGCTTACCTAGTCGTAGGGACTAGGTGCCATCACGACATGTTCATGGAGGGTGAACTGGGGTGGTGACAAGATGGTACCAGAGCTCTAGGTTCATAGGAGTCACAGATCACAAGCCAGTTTATTAGAGTCTCGTGGATTGGTACGGAGACGTCTGTACTTATCTACGAGAGGCTATGTAACTATTAGGAAAATTTCACTTCATTTGATTTCCCTGTCATGCGAGATTTTGACATCCACAATCCTAAACCTCTATCTTCTACTCTCTTACAGATGGTGAGGACACGTACTACTCGAGGCGATTACACACTCGCGCCCCTTGCTGCAGCCGTCGGAGGTCGGGGCCGGGGTAGAGTTCGAGGACGCGCACGAGGTGCAGCGAGAGCTGCCGTCGAGGTACCACCAGCAGATCCAGCTGGAGTCCAGGCACCTGACACGCCTACTGCTACTACTACCCCAGCCATTCAGGAGACTTTGGCACAGTTCATGAGTATGTACACCACTTTAGTTCAGGCAGGATTGCTTCCCCTTGCTGCAGCGACATCCCAGGCCCGGGGAGGAGCACAGACTCCTGCTGCCTGCACTCCTAAGCAGCAAGCGCATGTCGAGTAGGTTCCAGAGATTTTTCCTGTGCCACCTACAACACCAGTTAAGCCCGAGGGCATGGCAGCGGCTTACGAGCACGAGAAGATGAGACTAGAGAGGTTCAAGAAGTACGATCCTTCGATGTTCAGTGGATTAGCATCAGACGATGCCTTGGGGTTTCTTGATGAGTGTTACCTTATTATCCGTACTATGGGTATCTTTGGATCGAGCGGAGTTTCCTTCACTACTTTTCAGCTTCGAGGAGCCGCCTATGATTGGTGGCGTACCTATGAGTTAGACAGTCCAGACGAGGCAGCTTCACTGACTTGGACTAAGTTTTTAGATATGTTCCCGAGAGAGTTTGTTCCTCAGAGCCTCAGGGATGCATGGCACAGGGAGTTTGAGCATTTGCACCAAGGTGCTATGACCGTATCGGAGTATGCTGTCTGTTACACTAGTTTGGCTACACATGCCTCAGCGTTGGTTACTACTGTTCGTGAGAAGGTTCGGCGGTTCATTGAGGGCTTATTCCTAGCATCAGGTCCAGCATGGCCCGTGAGTTGGAGATGGATATTCCATATCAGCAGGTGGTAAACATTGCTAGGAGGATAGAGGGTATGCATGCTAGAGAGAGATAGGGCAGGCAGGGTCAGGAGAGAGAGAGCAGACGAGATTAAGAGGGAGAGTTTGAGGAGGCGAGGAGTCCTCGTAGACCGAGGAGATATACAGGTCCTTATTTTGGAGGCAGGGTGCGTCATGGTAGAGGTTTTGCGGGCCAGCTAGTTCAGTTCACATTTCAGACTCAGCATGGTAACTCAGGTGATCATAGGTCTCGGAGTACCCGTACCACACAGTTCCCATTGCCTCGTCAGCAGAGGGGGTGTTTTGAGTGTGGAGATACTAGCCACATGGCGAGATATTGTCCCAGACTTCGGACCGGTGTGTCCCAGCGAGGTATTCAGGCAGGTAGAGAGCGCCCAAGAGGGGGAGGCCCGGCTCGTTGATGTGTTCCATATGGTAAGCTTGAGGCCGGTGCGCCAGTTGAATAACATTCAGGTACGGATTTGGTTTATTGTTGAGAGGAACTATCTGTAGCCCATCACAGTTCTACCTATCAGGGTGAGTTCCTTGTTTGTTGTTCCATTTATGTAAGAGCTTCATGATTTGCACTAAATTTGTGTGATTATCCTGTTGGAAGGTTCCATGAGTGATAGTCGTGTTTATTGTCTGTTTCTAGCTGTTGTCGAGAGCTATGAGGCTAGTAGTAAATTCATGTTATGTGTTTTGGTAGGTTTGATGTCACTTTGGAGTATTCTTGCTTACGAGCTGTGATTTTCTATTCTCCACTGGTGTGGGAGCCAGAGTGTGTGGTAAATTATAGACATGATTGATCTAGTGAGAGTTTCTAGATGGGTTAGTATGAGCCCTACTTGTGATTCAGTAATTGAGGGCGGAACCCTCGTGACTTCAGGTGTTTGGATATGTGAGACCGGGCTGTGTTCTGCGGTGAGGGTTATACCGGTATAAGATCCTTGTGATTCTTTTATATGCTTTCATTCTTTCTTGATAGATGTTTTTGTTGATTTGTGTTTTAGAAGAAATTGTGCTAGTTTGATTTGCTTGTTAGTTCCCTTATGTGTTTCCCTTCTTATACTTAGTCATTTCCGTTCTATGCTTCTTAAGTTTAGCTTGTGAGGTGTGTACCCATTGGTGTTGGCTGAGATTTCATTAATCAGATATTCTGTCATGTGGTTTCGTGGTTATTGTATCATCACCAGTGTTGTGGAGGTTCGAAAGGAGTTCCTATTGAATATGAGGCTTAAGGCCAGTGCTGATTTGATATCACGCAAGTATTGCTATCAGGAATATTATTGTGGTCCTATGTGTGGTGTGTCGTGTTGTGTGGCTATACCCTGTGTGTGTTGGCTTGTACTGCAATAGCTGGTTTAGACTGATGCCGGATATAGATTTAGAATTGGGTCTTTTAGAACCGGATGGGAGGTGAGAATTCTGGCTTAAAGGCCTACTGGTATTTCTAGGAAGGTTAAAATTTCAATTGAGATAGTGTCGTCATGCTTATGTGGATTGGGGTGACGTGGGATCACCCGCGGGTGTATGTTGGAAGTGTGCACTCAGTGACTTGAGGGCTTCAGGTATGTTCTATATTCTCGTTCGAGGACGAACGAATGTTTAAGTGTGGGAGGATGTAACGACCCGACCGGTCATTTTTAGAAATCATGCCCCGATACCCTAATAACTGCTTTCCCTAAGTTCATTTCTGCTATTTTGGTTTGCCGGGACATTCGGTGTTAGGATTCAGAGTGTTTTGGGACACTTAGTCCCTAGATGGGAGCTTAAGAGTTGAAAAATGGTCAGTGTTTGGAATAGTGTGAAGACAACCATGGAATGGAAATTCGATGGTTCCGTTAGCTCCGTTAGGTGATTTCGGGGTTGGGAGCGTGTTCAGAATGTATTTTGGAAGTCTGTAGCTCATTTAGGCTTGAAATGCCGAAGTTTGAATTTTTGAAGTTTCCGGTCCGATAGTGAGTTTTTGATCCGAGGGTCGGATTGGAATTTCGGAAGTTTCAGTAGCTCCGTCATGTCATTTTGGATGTGCGTGCAAAATTTCAGGTCATTCGGACTAGGTTTGGATAGGTTTTTGATCGAAAGTGTATTTGGTTAGAAGTTGAAGTTCATAGCCTCGAATCTTGGTTTAAATTGTGATTGCGGCGTTGTTTTGGGTGATTTAAGGATTGGTACAAGTTTGAATGATGTTATGGGGTATGTCTGTAGGTTTGGTTGAGGTCCCGGGATCCTCGGGTGTGTTTCGGATGCTCAACGGGTCATTTCCTCCTATTTTTGAACTGTTGTTGCTGCTTCTAGTGTGCCTTCATCGTGTTCGTGTCATGTCCTTCGCGTTCGCGAAGGCTTATTTTTGTCCACCTCTAAATCCTTCTACACGTTCGTGTTTAGTTCTACGCGATCACGATGCCTTGCCAAATCCTTCTCCGCGTTCGCGTCCCCCTCACCCGCGTTCGTGAAGAACAGCCTTCTCCCTTTCCGCGTTCGCGTCCCTAACAACGCGTTCACGTAGGCCACATCTGGACCCCTCCTATTTTTCTTCTATGCGTTCGCGTGGCCCACGTCGCGTTCGCGAAGGCCCCTAGCCCAGACCTTCGCGTTCGCGGTCTTGTCTTTGCGATCGCGAAGTGTAACCCCAACCACTTATATTTTTCCTTCTCCGTGAACGCGAGCCCATCTACGCGTTCGCGATGAACAAAAAGGCTGGGCAGATTATATGTTCTTCAAACGAGGGTTTATGCCATTTTTCACATTTTTGACTTGGGAGCTCGGTCCTTGGTGATTTTTGAAGGGATTTTCACCTGGGCAACTTGGATAAGTATTTCTCACTCGACTTAAACTAATTTCCATGAATCTTCTCTTAATTTCATCCGTTAAATTCAGATTTTTAATGAAAAATGGGTAGAACTTCATAGGCCATGTTATTTAGTTTTGAGGGGGCATTTGACCTCCGATTCGAGAGATTTTTATATGGTTAGACTCATGAGAGTACGAGGGTTCTAAAAATGTGAAAATTATCCGATTCCGAGATGTTGTCCTGAGGGGCGTTTTGGTCATTTTGCCTAATTTCGCGCTTTAGATTTAAATTAAATAGTAGAATCGGTTGCTTGAGATGTTATTTACAACGTGTGATTTAATTGAATAGATTTGGGCCATTTGGAATCGAGAACTCGTGGCAAGAATGTGGTTGCAAGTCGATTTTAGCCGGTTTGAGGTAAGTATCTTGCCTAACCTTGTGTGGGGGACTTCTCCTTAGGATTTGAATCTTCTTTGTTGATTGTATTCCTTGCACGCGAGGTGACGAGTGCGTGTTCGGATTTATTTGTGGTAAATTGATCCTTTAGGCTCTTAGATCCTTGTAATCACCGAATATGAAGTTGTACTTGAAGCCTATTACTTGTGTCAGACTAGGAAAACATGTCTACCTGATATAATTGCCTAATTGCTAAGTTGTTTAATCGTACCACGTAAAGCATGCTAGGCCAGTTCTATCTGCTACTCCGTTTTTCATATTTATCCCTTGGTTTGTTTCTGGCTGTGACTGCACTTTTATTTTGGGACTACGGGTTCAATTCCCGGAAGATCCTTTGCTACTAACATGATGGACTACAGGTTCAATTCTCGGGAGATCCTTTGCTATTGATATGATGGACTACGGGTTCAATTCCCGAAAGATCCTTGATATTGATAAGATGGACTACGGGTTCGATTCCCGGGAGATCCTAGATATTTAAATGTGATGGACTTCGGGTTCAATTCCTGGGAGATCCATTGGACAGTTGAGGAGAGGGCTACAGGACGGTATCCTGGGAGACCCTCATTGGTATTGAGATTTAGTGGTGTTTGCCCTGTGTTTATGTTTTATCCTGGTAGTTTTTATTGCTTCGTTGATTTGCATTATTACACTGCTGCATTTATCATTCTTGTTAGATTTTCACCCTGTTAAATTGCTGATATTATGATGCACGAGGTTTCTGCCGTGCGGTTGTTGATATTGTGATGCACGAGGTTTCTGCCGTGCGGTTGTTGTTGAAAGGTTGCACGAGGTCTTTGCCGTGCTTGTGTTGTTATTGATATTTGCACATGCGGCATAATAAGGCGGGATATGTTATATGCCTATATGTGGGTTGCGCATGTGGCGGAATAAGGTGGGACATTGTTATGCACGTGTGGAGAAATAAGGCGGTGCCTGTTGTATCATTTATTGCACACGTGGCGAAATAAGGTGGGCTATGTCAGGGATTGATTGTATAGAGTTGTGACGGCCTGTTGAGGTATTTCTATTTGTTTCTATTGTGATTGTGGATTATTATTCTGTATGAACATTACCGCTTGGGAGTTGAGAGGAAACATCGTACGTGTGGTCCGTCAGCCTTTTTCATGTTTGTTGGTTGATAGAATTTTTGTTCGAAACATTTGCACAAACATACACGTAGCTGAGTACTCCTATTAGAGGTAAATTCCTCCTGACTTTTCGAAGGGTGGTGGCACGCCTCGCTTATCCATTCTATTTTGGGAGAGTGGCCCAAGTTAGCCAGTTAGTTGTCAGTATGACCATGAGATTGATGGGACATAGGATGGCAATTGTTAGATTTCAGATGCTAGTTCTTCGCGAATTGTGGTTAGTCAGAGACCTGGTGACATTGTGGAAAGAATGGGATAAGACCTTCTGTGAACATCATTGTATGATAGGAATTATTTACTTGTTTCTTTTCTCTGCTGTGTTGTGACCTTAGGATTTTGTTTGTGATTTTACCGTTGTTTTGCATCATCGTTTATTATATTTTTGTTGATAATTGTTGTATTTACCCTAATTGTGATGTGTAGCATTTTTGGTCGTTCACGCATTCTTTACATATTCATATGCTATTACCAATGTTCCTATGATTATACTGTTATTGACCGGTAGGTGTCATGACTGTTCCTCGTCACTACTCCATCGAGGTTAGTCTTGATACTTACTGGGCACCGCCGTGGTGTGCTCACGCTACTCTTCTGCATATTTTTGTTGTGGAGATACAGGTACTCCCGTTCAGTTCTGTCAGCCTTGGAAGAAGGCGTATCGGTAGAGACTTCAAGGTATATCTGCAATGTCCGCAGACCGAGGAGTCCCTTTCCAGCTTTCTGTAAAAAGTATAGTTCTTTCAGTATTTCTCCTTTGTATAGATATTCTTGAGTCAGAACCTCTTATATATCCCCTTAGCTTGTGATTTGTGAGTTTCCGGGTTTTGGGAAATGTTGTTAGCTTTGAGAATTGTTATGGTATGTTCCAAGCGGCACCTTAGGCACCATTTTTATTTTACTAATTCAGTTTATTTTATTTACTTCCGCAATTATGGTTATCTTCCGCATTGTTAGGCTTACCTAGTGGTAGGGACCAGGTGCCATAACGACATGTTTATGGAAGGTGAATTGGGGTCGTGACATAAGCGTAAGACTTGCTCCTTGTCACTCGACGCGCGTTCGAAACCCGATTGCTACAATATATTTTTAAGTTTATTTTACTTAGCTTAACAGTACTATTTATTAGTTACTAGTAAAGTTGACTAATTAATAATTTTTTATTTCATTTGTTCCCAATTCAATTATAATTTGCACTGTTAATAATTAAATAATACTAGCCAAAAGCCCCAATTTCCATTTACGCCCCAATTTCCAGTCACTGCTTCCTCAGTTCTCCAATTCCCATTTACGCCCTAATTTCCAGTCAGTGCTTCCCCAGTTCATTGTCACGACCCCAAAATCCCAATCCGGTCATGATGGCGCCTCTCGTGAAGACAAGGCCAGCCAACAGAACAACAATGCACCTCTTTATAATTACTTAGTAAGAACAGGTCAACTTCATAGATAATAATAATCACAAGTGCGAAATAAGCATGATGGAACAATGAAAACCATCCCAACTCAGCCCAAGATCGGGGTGTCACAAGTCATGAGCTACTACAGAGGTTACTAATATTTTTACAAGTCTTGAAATATCATAAATAACAAAAGATAAGGGAGAAAACGAGGCTGGGGACGTCAACAACTACCTTATTACTCCTAGTCACCGCCTGGTCTGGAAAGAATCAGCGCTCAGGAGTGAACTCAGCTCTGCCTGTATCTGCACACATGGTGCAGGGAGTAATGTGAGTACTCCGACCCAGTGAGTAATAAAAATAAATAATAACTGAAAGCTTGAAATCTCATAAAGGCACAATATAGCGCTATCTCAAGCAGTAAAATAAATTATACAACAAAGCCATACGGCATCAGATAAATTCTCTTTTTTTAAACAGTGAAAACAACAATTTCAACAAGTAAGGAATAATCAAAAGCTTGCCCCTTTGGCTCAATATCAAACTCTCATTACAGTATTAGCCCCGCGGGCTCACTCCCAATTCACCAGCACACAACATCAGCCCCTCGGGCTCACTCCCAACTCACCAAACACAAACAACGGCCTCTCGGGCCCACTCCCAACTCACCTGGGTACCTTGTGCTCACTGGGGGTGTGTACAGACTCCGAAGGGGCTCCTACAACCCAAGCGCAATATCAATAGGCCTTAAAGCCTTCACACATTACACTCGAGGCCTGAAAGCCTCCTCACATAACACTCGAGGCCTGAAAGCCTCCTCACATTACTCAACATATCCTCACCTACGGCCCTCTCCCTCAATCAGTCCAGAAAATAATCTTAATCCCCTGGGGCATTAGTAAAACGATAGTGCTCAGCTCAACAACATTATAAATATCATTAAATCTCGAGTTGAGTATAAATGTAGCTGAGTTCACGAAATAATATAATTCAATTGGACTGAGTTCAAATAATATTTCAATTGGTGAGGAAAAATAGTGATGTAAATTCACAAAAGATTTCAAATGATTGGCACGAAGCCCAAATCATGGTGAAAAACAATAAGTCTTTATCAAATACGCGGTAAAATATCGGTCGGGATGGACCAAGTCACAATCCCCAATAGTAAATGACCTCGCGCTCATCATACAACGTGTGTCTCATCTCAACATAGCAGTATGTTGTGCAATCCGGGGTTTCAAACCCTCAGGACATTATTTAAAATCATTACTAACCTCAAGATAACCGAAAGACTACTCCGCGATGCCCTTGCCTTTCAAATTTGCTTCCTCCCGTGGCGAATCTGCCCAAAATGACAACGAATGTGTTGCATTATACTAAAGAGACAATACCCAATCGAAAAGACTCGAAAAATATCGAAAACCATGAAATTTGCAAAACCTGAACCCCGGGACCACATCTCGAAATCCAGAAATTTTTACATCAATACTATCCTTATCTCGCCACGAGTCTATACATACCAAATTCAAAAAAATCGGAGTTTATTTGACTCCTCAAATCACCATTTTAGAATTTCAATCTCAAGCCTTAATTTCTTACAATTTGGCTATGTTTTCATGAATTTCAAGAGTAATTCTTCAATAAAATCATGTATTTAACTCATAAAACTTACCTCCAAGCGATCTTGGTTGAAACTCCCTTCAATCCCCATCCAAAAGCTCTCAAAATTGACTTAAAATGGTGGAGAAATGGCCATTTTCGGAACTTAAAGTCTCTGCCTAGGCCCATTTTCCGCTTATGCGGATAATTTTCCGCTTATGCGGACATTTTCCGCATATCTGGGACCGCATTTGCGGTTCTATTTCCGCTTTTGCGGTCCCGCATCCGCTGTCAATTTCCGCTTATGCGGTTTTGACAGCAACCAGATTCTCCCGACACGAAAATGAGCATAACTCCCTTATACGATGTCCAAATTCGACGATTCTTTTTGCTATGGCCCCGAAATTACGATACGGATCCAATGGTTCAATAAAAACTTAATTTGGATTTCATTTACTTAATATGGTACCACTTTATGCCCAAAGATACGGCGTTGGAACATCAAATAAGAGCGTGATCACAACCCGAAACACGCCCGAGGCCCCCAGGACCCCGACTAATCACACAAACCAGTCCCAAAATACATTATGGACTTGCTCGAGGCCTCAAATCACATCAAACAATGCAAAAACCATGAATCAACCTCCAATCTAAGCTTTATGAACTTTAGAACTTCCAACTTCTATTTATGATGCCGAAACCTATCAAATCACGTCCGATTGACTTCAAATTATGCACACAAGTCCAAAATCACCTACAGAAGCTACTGAAACTCTCGGAACTCCATTCCGACTCCCGGATCAAAATTTCACCTATCAACCGGAAATCGCCAAAATACTAACTTCGCCAAAATAGGCTAACTTCTTCATCGGACCTCCAAAATTATGTCCTATTGCTCTCCTAAGTCTTAAATCATCCCCCGAAACTAATCGAATCATCGGAATTCGATTCCGAGCCCTGTAACTCATAAGTCAACATCCGATTGACTTTTCTAACTTAAGCCTTCTTAAAAGAGACTAAGTGCCTCATCTCTTAATAAAATCACTCCAATTAAATTCTAACGCTCCCAATACTGATAATGAAACATAAGGAAGCAGAAAATAGGAAGAACGGGGTCGTTACTCATGAGACGACGGGTCGGGTCGTCACATTCTCACCAACTTAAACAAACGTTCGTCCTCGAACGTGCCCAGAGTTGTTCCGAAAGCCCAACAATTGCTGAATAACCTTACCATGTGTAAATCCGGGGATGAACCCACGTCACCCTATCTCACATGGGTTCGATAACACATTTTAACTAAAATCACACAATCTAGTCTAGCCTATAAATCATAGAGCCACATTTCACCTTTTCGGAATCATACACAAGATCAGAACCTCACACTTATATTCAGAAAAATCTGAACTAGCTGTAATAGACCATGCCTGCAACCTTAGGTGCAATTATATGATATACCTATAACTCAAAACAATGCAGCGATAACTTCTATTCACAGCAGTTGCCCACAACAACCAAATACCGATAGAAATCTCTTATTAGCCAATGTCTCATTCCAACACAAGCATATACTACCAACAATAATTGGAACGCGTAATAAACCATAATCATTTCTCGGATCAACCATTCATAAGGCCATTTCCCCTCTAGTAATTTTCATAACAAATTTTCGAACCGAACCTCGATATTTACCCATCAAACATGCTGAAATCAAATCAGTTTGTACTCATCAATGACCCCAACGATCACCTCGAATCCAAGACACCACTCTGGTGACATAACACCCCAATACAGGCCTAAGCCACAACTTGCATAATACGCGCACCAATAAGAAATGGTTCGAACATACTCAAATCATGAAAATGACTCCACTGAGAGAGTTGTACCTCAAATTCACTAGTACTGCCACAACACAAGGTTGAGACCCTATCTCACATCATAGAAATAGGACACATAAATTTTACCTACAAGGTCATGTTTCCACACAGCTTTGCTGCAACGCGCGATCTTATCCAAATACTACTCCACATGAAACACCTCAAGTCACTATGCTTGAAATCGACAACCATGCTCAATTGATGGCTGGAGCCAGAGCAAATCATTACACCCACAGCGAAACAAATATCACATACCACGCAAACCTAATAGAACATAATCCAACTCACCCCGCCACTCAACCCGTGGCATTTCCGACATAGCCCATGGCACAATAGTTCAGAATTGCCTGACGCTAAGACAACCAGTCTAAGTTCTGACATCACATACAAAATATAACATACCAGCAAGTAAAGATCCACTTAAGCCTCCAAATCCTGATAGCCGTTAAACAGTACCGACGCACATGATCCACAACCACAATATAGCCTGTACATGAGAACTCCCAGTCTCCAAATCCATATAGCACACGCATCATCATACCTAACCCCAATACTATTGGAGTGCCATCAACTTAATCACATTGGCCTTTTCCTGAAACATGTAACCTCTACAAATCACTATGATTAGAAATAAAATTTCCTTAATCATCTAAAGATCATTCACCCTAATCATCTGAAGCTCATTTCTCTAATCACCCAAAGTTGCCCGTACTGCCTAAGAATGTTATGAATTTCCATTCAGAACTGAACCATAACCTTTCACACGCAATTCTCAATCCTTCACAACATATCGCATATACCATACCATCCTAAGGTAACATGAGGACTTCACCTCCCTTCCGAACCATGAACGTTTATGTACTCAACTAGTCCAGAACATCCATTGATCCCATCTAGAAGAAAAATCATTACACATCCCATGCTCTGCATGACATACATAGGTCTTGTTCAAATTCTTACAATACGACATGACATATAAGATCTGTATAAACTCATAACATCATCGAATCAACAATTCATTGGGTCTATACTTCCGGCAAGAACTATCACCTCATTCTGAACCAAACAATAGTCTTAGCTCCTTAATTTACCTCACATACTCAGATCGCACGGATCTTGAATTCAATGATCTCGTCTCACCCATTACGAACTGGTCAAGCAATAAGCCACCCCAGATATAATCAAAAGCCGCATATGATGCCCTAATATGCCAATAGGCTACCAATCCGAACGCGATACAAAAAGAAAATAATCTCTAGAAGGAATTACCAATCCCTTGCACTAATACGGACTTTCCTTAGAAAACAGGAAGCAAGACATAAAAAATAGCATATAGAAAATCTAAACTCAACATCAAACTGTTGCGGCGTGCAACCCGATCCAGACAACATACTCGTGGCGGCGTGCCACTCGATCCACACATACATCTCACATAAGGAGATGCACATCGAGCCAAATTTGTTCTTTACAACAAAATACCGAGTATCGGTCATAAGCATGCTAAGTGCAAAATAATATCTCTGAGGGACATATAGAGTTATAAGATACAAAACTCGACCACAACTGAGGTGCGATGTACAATCTGAATTTCAAGAGCCAAGATGCTCATATAACGTCATTCCTACGCGAATTCTCAACACATAGCAATTTCTCAAGTCGTCTCACAACTCACACAGCGCAATGCATCACTACGCGAAATATCTGACAAGAAACATCAACCTAACTACTCTTCCATGAGGACCACATTACTAAAATGAACACATCTGGCCTGATATAGAGCCATTATTCCCATAAAATCCATTCACCGACTTCAATCTGATTCTGATCACACTAAACTAGTCTGATAACCTTTCAAAGGTCAATAATAACTTCCATTTTCTTCATAAAACACAAGAACAACCATCACAATCGGAGTAATCCTCCCCAGTTCACAACCCAATATGCCAAGTGCCCTTCAGGCATGAATCTTTAATTTAACGACACCATCACAAACTTCATACTTGGTTTACATCTTTAATCAATCAAGTGATCACATGCCACATTTATATAATCTTCCTGTGCGACACACTCCCACAACCTACCACAACAATATCTGGAGTGTACCTCCAAATCACTTGTCGCACTAACGCTGAAGAGCGGTGAAGAATCTTAACCAGGATGCAAAACCCTTTTTACAAAACACCGATCTTAGGTGACGTTGAAGACAATACCAACTTACCGTAAACATCGAAACTCATCTCCTGCTCATCCGAGCTCATGACATCTTGTCAAAAAATTTCCTTCACTCGTGCCATGCTCGACCCAATTTCCATAACCAGAACTGATTCACCAGCATGCATCAAACTCGAACCAATACAACATATAATCGTGCAATCGACCTATTTAATAGCAAACTCCCCAACTTGGCTCGAAGCCATAGATCACAACACATATACTCTATTGTGGTCGTAATGCCATGGTGAGATTAAACTCACTCCTTCATAAGCTTGTGGAAACACGAATCATCAAAAATTTTAACTCTTCTGCAATTTTTGCATTCACTCACACAACAGATAAGTCCACTCTTTAGGCGACAAATTTTTATTTTTTATTTTTTATTTTTTTAATAAGTCCCAAATTTTTCAAGAATTTCGGCAGAGTTTCCTTTGTAATCGGGCCTATCCACCTGCCAGAGAATCACCAAAACCATCATAACAACATATCCACAACTTGACAAAGCATCACAATGCATATCAATTACATAAATCTCAATACCACATGTATTATACTATCAAAATTGATACATGGACATGCGTTGCACCTATTTGAATCATAATACATAGAAAATACCTTTCAACCCTCCATTATTGGGCTATTCAACCAAGTAAGAACATTTTCTTTCCTTAATATTTTCGACCTTCAAGGTTGTCTCCTCGACTCAACGATTTCGTCATAATACATTTACAGAAGCGATCTCAGCTCCCAGACTTATCTAACTAGTATGAAAAATAGATTTCCCCTCATAAGCCAATTACCCACTAGATTTACCTTTAGTTAATATTTTGGTATAACTTCCATTTCCATTCACATTATACAATCACTTAATCTTCCTGAGTCGAAACTCGTACCGTAACATGAAATTTACTTTACTCCAAATAGGAGACATAAAAAGATTCTTCACGCACCCATAACTTGGGACTACAAATCCTATCACAATGGAAATCAAACATTTAATGGTTCACATCTCATCCAGCAGGTCTCCATCGTCACTTCTAAGTCATATAGATATATCTCGCAGTACTAGCATACTCATCACGTAGCTATCCAACCGCCGTTCCCACTAATAGGGACAATACCGAACATATAAGTTCAAAATACTTGCTCACACAATCAGCACCTCAGTGCTCAAGCCATAGGCAAAGATCCGGCCTCAAGTCCTTCAGACTAGCCCAACATCATCTCACAGAGCTCACGTCTCACCCTTCGATCGGGGAATCACAAGCCACCAAGGCACATCTGAAACTGAGCGCTCGTTCGTGAATATGTTCATGCGGAAGGAATTTCAAGAGTTTCTTTTCAAGCTGAATCAGGGACGCACGATAAGAATTCAAGAATACGAAGTTTTCCTAAAGGTTCTGCAGCCTCTCGAAGATAAATACAGACGTCTCCGTACCGATCCGCGAGACTCTACTAAACCAGCTCATGAATCGCGAGACCTAATAACCTAGGCTATGATACCAACTTGTCACGACCCCAAAATCCCAACCCGGTCGTGCTTTCTCCTCTCGTGAGGACAAGGCCAGCCAACAGAACAACAATGCACCTCTTTATAATTACTTAGCAAGAACAGGTCAACTTCATAGACAATAATAATCACAAGTACGAAATAAGCATGATGGAACAATGAAAACCATCCCAACTCAGCCCGAGATCGGGGTGTCACAAGTCATGAGCTACTACAGAGTTCACTAATATTTTTACAAGTCTGGAAATTTCATAAATAACAAAAGATAAGGGAGAAAACGAGGCTGCGGATGTCAACAACTACCTCGTTACTCCTAGTCACCGCCTGGTCTGGAAAGAATCAGCGCTCAGGAGTAAACTCAGCTCTACCTGTATCTACACACATGGTGCAGGGAGTAATGTAAGTACTCCGACCCAGTGAGTAACAAAAATAAATAACAACTAAAAGCTTGAAATCTCATAAAGGCACAATATAGCGCTATCTCAAGCAGCAAAATCACTTATACAACAAAGCCATAAGGCATCAGGTAAATTCTCTTTTTTTAAACAGTGAAAACAACAATTTCAACAAGAAATAATCAAAAGCTTGCCCCTCTGGCTCAATATCAAACTCCCATTACAATATTAGCCCCGCGGGCTCACTCCCAATTCACCAGCACACAACATCAGCCCCTTGGGCTCACTCCCAACTCACCAAACACAAACAACGGCATCTCGGGCCCACTCCCAACTCACCTGGGTACCCTGCGCTCACTGGGGGTGTGTACAGACTCCGGAGGGGCTCCTACGGCCCAAGCGCAATATCAATAGGCCTTAAAGCCTTCACACATCACACTCGATTCCTGAAAGCCTCCTCACATAACACTCGAGGCCTGAAAGCCTCCTCACATCACTCAACATATCCTCACCTATGGCCCTCGACCTCAATCAGTCCAGAAAATAATCATAAGCCCCTTGGGCATTAGTAAAACAATAGTGCTCTGCTCAACAACATTATAAATATCATTAAATCTCGAGTTGAGTATAAATGTAGCTGAGTTCACGAAATAATATAATTCAATTGGACTGAGTTCAAATAATATTTCAATTAGTGAGGAAAAATAGCGATGTAAATTTACAAAAGATTTCAAATGATTGGCACGAAGCCCAAATCATGGTGAAAAACAATAAGTCTTTATCAAATACGCAGTAAAATATTGGTCAGTATGGGCCAAGTCACAATCCCCAATAGTAAATGACCTCGCGCTCATCATACAACGTGTGTCTCATCTCAACATAGCAGTATGTTGCGCAATCCGGGGTTTCAAACCCTCAGGACATCATTTAAAATCATTACTCACCTCAAGACGACCGAAAGACTACTCCGCGATGCCCTTGCCTTTCAAATTTGCTTCCTCACGTGACGAATCTGCCCAAAATGACAACGAATGTATTGCATTATACTAAAGAGACAATACCCAATCGAAAACACTCGAAAAATATCGAAAACCACAAAATTTGCAAAACCCGAGCCCTGGGCCCACGTCTTGAAATCTAGAAATTTTTACATCAATACGATCCTTATCTCGCCATGAGTCTATACATACCAAATTCACATAAATCGGAGTTCATTTGACCCCTCAAATCACCATTTTAGAATTTCAATCTCAAGCCCTAATTTCTTACAATTTGGCTATGTTTTCATGAATTTCAAGGATGATTCTTCAATAAAATCATGCATTTAACTCATAAAACTTACCTCCAAGTGATCTTGGTTGAAACTCCCTTCAATCCCCGTCCAAAAGCTCTCAAAATTGACTTAAAATGGTGGAGAAATGGCCATTTTCGGGACTTAAAGTCTCTGCCCAGGCCCATTTTCCGCTTATGCGGATAATTTTCCGCTTATGCGGACATTTTTTGCATATCTGGGACCGCTTTTGCGGTTCTATTTCCGCTTTTACGGTCCCGCATCCGCGGTCAATTTCCGCTTATGCGGTTTTGAGAGCAACCAGATTCTTCCGACACGGAAATGAGCATAACTCCCTCATACGATGTCCAAATTCGATGATTCTTTTTGCTATGGCTCCGAAATGACGATACGGATCTAATGGTTTAATAAAAACTTAATTTGGATCTCATTTACTTAATATGGTACCCCTTTATGCCCAAAGATACGGCATTGGAGCATCAAATAAGAGCGTGATCACAACCCAAAACACACCCGAGGCCCCCAAGACCCCGACCAATCACACCAACCAGTCCCAAAATACATTATGGACTTGATCGAGGCCTTAAACCACATCAAACAATGCAAAAAACCATGAATCAACCTCCAATCTAAGCTTTATGAACTTTAGAACTTCCAACTTCTATTTCCGATGCCGAAACCTATCAAATCACGTCCGATTGACTTTAAATTTTGCACACAAGTCCAAAATCACCTAACGAAGCTACTGAAACTATCGGAACTCCATTCCGAATCCTGGATCAAAATTTTACCTATCAACCGAAAATCGCCAAAATACTAACTTCGCCAAAATAGGCTAACTTCTTCACCGGACCTCCAAAATTACGTCCGATTGCTTTCCTAAGTCTTAAATCATCCCCCGAAACTAACCGAATCATCGGAGTTCAATTCCGAGCCCTGTAACTCATAAGTCAATATCCGGTGGACTTTTCCAACTTAAGACTTCTTAAAAGAGACTAAGTGCCTCATCTCTTAATAAAATCACTCCAATGAAATTCTAATGCACCAACTACTGATAATGAAATATAAGAAAGCAGAAAATGGGAAGAACGGGGTTGTTACTCACGAGACGATGGGTCGGGTCGTCACATTCTTCTTCTTCTTCACTTCTTCGTTATTCCTCAATCAAAAATCAAAGATCTCCCCCACCAGTCCGCCTCCATCACTTCTTACTTCAAAATAGAGAATCATTCTTCCTCAATCTTTGGTTAGTGCTTCTCTTACTTCAAAACTTATTTTTTATTTGCAACTTAAAGATTCTCTTACTTTGAAACTCTGTGTTGATATTTTTTTTAATTAAAGAATTTTTTAGAGGGACTTGAGTTTGATTTTATCGGGTGACTGACTGCTAGCCTTGTCAGTAGAACAAGAATAGACATTTCTTATTCTTATATTTGATCCTGTTATTTGATGATAAGGAGAAGAATCTACTCCTTGAGTGGAAATATTTTTTAGAATTCTTTTTTATTTTTTTTACTGAAGTTATATTTATCCAACATATTCTTTTTAATTTTTATAACATAAAATGGTTGCACAAAAAAGTTGTAGTATTAGGTTCAATAAGTTGAAGTATTTGTTTTATTCTTGATAAATGGGTGTGATTGCTCTATTGATATTGTGTTTGTTTGTATTCTTGATAGACTCTTAAATTTATTGGACTCATTTTTTGTAGGAAGTTCTTGTTCTCATGAATTGAGATGGACGTATTTTTGATGAAGTTTAATTCTTCTCAACCGAATTCTACGCTTAGAAACAATTCCTCTCATTTTATAAATGAGTTCGATGAGAAATTACTCAATCCCGATCCTGGAGAGAGAGTACCCATTAATAAATATAGTCCTAGAATACATGATGAAGTAAGAAGACACTACATTCACAATGGACCTTGCCAACCGGTTGATCATAAGTTTCCTAAAACTTTATTCAGTAATAAGATGCGTCAATTTTGTCTGGGTTGGTCTAAAGGTTCATATTCTAGATGGTTGGAGTATAGTGTGAAGAAAGATACCGCATTTTATTTATATTATTATTTATTCAAAAATAATTATGTGCATGGAAGCACGGGTGACTCTTTCACAAAAACGGGCTTTAAGGCTTGGAATAAATCTTCGGAAAGACTTCCTTTATATTTTGGTCAAGTAAATAACCTCCACCACAAGTGTTTCAACAAGATGTTAGACTTATCAAATCAATCTCAATCAATTCAAGTTGCTTTTGATAAGCAATCTGAGAAACAAGGAAATGAGCACCGAATTCGTTTAAATGCATCAATCGATGTTACTTATTCACATCACTTACGTGTTGAGCTTTTTTATACAGTGATTGATTTTCAACTTCAGGAGCTTAAGAGCCGTTTTGATATTGTCAGTGGTAACTTGCTTCTTGGTATGGCTATCTTGAATCTGGCTAATTCGTTTGCTAATTTTGATAAGGAGAGAATAATGACATTGGCCAAGTATTATCCAGATGAGTTTGGTGAATTGAAGTTTCGAGATCTTAGTCACTAACTTGACACTTTCATATGGCACATGAAACATGGTGACCCTAGATTCTCGGATTTGAAAGGAGTTGGTGATTTGGCAAAAGCGTTGGTTGAAGCAAATCTTGTGGAGACATATTCACTTATTTATTTACTTGTGAAGTTGACTCTAATTTTACCTGTCGAGACTGCAACGGTAGAAAGAGCATTCTCATCCATGAAGTCATTCAAGGATGAATTGCGTAGTAGTATTGGTGATACATTTTTAAATTATTATTTAGTTTGTTACTTTGAAAAAGAAGTTCTGACAACGCGTCGAGTTCAAGTATAAGTGGATGATGTACTTTTGTTATATTAGTATCAATTAAATATATACTATAATACTGAAGTTTGTATTTTGATTTAAGTTGTGCCTTCTTTAGTTCTCTTTTTGAGACAACAGTAGATTATTGTTGTATGTTACGAATTGAGGCCACTAAGCTTGTTTTACATTTTAAGGTTTATTCCAGTTTAGTTCATGTGTGCGCAAGGATGTGCAAGATTTTTTTTTTTTTTTGGAATAGTTATTTTAAAATTTGTGTTAGTTGGTCAATTGGGTAATTCACTCTAACGATAATGGTGCCCCCGTCATTCTCAAATCTTGGGTCCGCCTCTAGTAACAACCCCAAATGGTCCATCCACCAGCACTGGAAATGTCCACAAGCGAAAACTTGGACCTTTTGCAGTCTTCTTCCTACAGGACTTTGGGGTTCATCTTCACCAGAGAGAACGAGGCGAATAATTGCAAGAAATGCAATCATGAAAATTGGGGAACTGAATATCAAGAATGTGCTTCCTGTTCTCCCAAAAATAGTTCCTCGGGTGTCTCGAATAAACTTCCCTTGCAAATCATTCATGCATTTAGAAGGAAATAAGAAAATAAAAGTAGCCCATGCAATGAAGATCACCTACGTTACTACTTTAAGAATCAACTTTGTTGATGATACCCAAAAGGGTGTCTTATTGATACAATCAAATTCATCTTCTTTCCTTAAAAGAAGAGGTTCTTGGCCTGAGAGTTCACCCATTTTAGAATTTTCTAAAGTTGGCACCAAACACACTCTTCAGGCCTGTTCTTAATACGCACTGTTGACGGAAATGTTAGTGCAACTTCATTGGTCATGGTCTATGTCGCTGGCCTATGTAGTTAATATGTACAACCCTAACAAAGTAAATGCCCCGTCAATAAAGTAATTGGTAAGAGCCAATAACCGTAATTATTCTCCAAGCACAAAGATTCAAAAGTGAAATATGATCAGACAAGATTTTTTATCCCTTTGAGCATACAATTCATAATGAATAAAATTGTAATCATAGTTAAATACTTATATCATGAGAAGAGCATTAAGAATTTGAATCAATAAATAATGAATTATTTATGTTACTATTGTGAATAAATAATTTACTCTATAAAATATATAACTAATTCGCAAAAGAATCCTATTCATTTTTTTCCGAATTTATCGTATAATAAGAATAAGTTTTCATGTTGATAAACTCTTATTTAGGGTACATAAATTTATTTTCATTGAAAAAGGGGATGAGTAGCAAAAATAATTAGAAAATTGCCATGACCCAATTCAATTTTTGGTCGTGGTGGTGCCTGGCACCATTGCTAGACAAGCCAATAGTGAACAATCTAGTGATTTTTCATTTTAATAAGTTTTTCTAATAAATAACTTTATTAAAACGAATGCAACTAAATTCAATCATAACCGTGGAAATAAAGCCAAAACCACTAGTCTACTAGTGTGTGCCAAGGCCTGGTGTCACAAGTGTATGGGCTACTAGTAGGATATACAAAATAGTTCTGCTCTACCGTCTGAAATAAAAATATAGATTAATATAAAAAAAATAAAGACTCCGGCTGTTGCAGAACAACTCAGAAGGGCAGCTCATCGTGTAGTCTAGTAATTGGGATCAAACGTGCGCGCCAGACTGATACCCCGATATACCTGCCTCAGATCCTTCACATTTAAGTGCAAAAGTGTAGTGTGAGTACATAAACAACATCTACCCAATAAGTATCCTATCTTCCCTCAAAGAAGTTGTGGTGAAAGGTCGACTGCGACACTTACTACGAGCTAACAATAATATGTCAAATTTATAATTAAGCATGGATTAGATGAATAACACCGAAACTCAACAACATGAAACAGTAAATAATCCTTTCATAAATATTAAATTCCGAATTTATTTTCCTATTTAAAAATTTACATCTCAAGACAATGAAGCAATATCAACTATAATTGGTTCCAGATATTTATCTCACGCAAATTATTACTAGGTCATACGATCCGATCTAACATAGTATGTAAATTATGCCCTGCCGAGGGTCGAATGGCACGAATCATAGATGCATCTATCTATTACCGAGGTTGTCAACCCATTCCACAAATAGAAAATACTTTAAAGAAACACAAATTCTCAATAACAATCAAGTGTTCCCTTCACAACTTCAAGTAAGTGAAAATTTACCTTTTACATTTCTTTTATCAATTTTCAATATGACTTAAGCAATTAAATTAACAAGTAGGGGTGCAAAGATTTCAAGTATAGCATGATATGGGTCCTAAGCTACCCGGACAATAGTTTAATTAGTAGCTACGTACGGACTCTCATCACCTCGTACGTACCCCCTACAAATAGTAACACAAGTTAATTAATTCACCTATGGGGTTAATTTCCTCTTACAAGGTTAGCAAAGAGACTTACCTCGCCTTAAAGCTTAATTTTTGTTCCAAGATTGTGTCCAAACCCTCAATACGGTGCCAAACGAATCAAAACTAGTCAAATATTATATAAAATAATCAATTCATGTTCAAAATTTCATATTCTAACTATCAAACTGATTTCCTAAGCCTATTTGAAGAATCCCAAAAATTCGCTCCCGGGCCCACGTGCCCTGATTCTGAAAATTTACGAAGAAAGTTATTACCCATAACTTCATGAACCCAAATATATAATTTTTACTAAATTCCATCACCAAATTAGTGGTCAAATCCCATTTTTATCCAAAACCAAGGTTTTTCATCTAAACACTTGATTTCACCAATTTTACATGTTAATCTACCTATAATCTATGTATTTAACACATATTGTGTAAAAATTACTTACCTCAAAGTGCTAGGTGAAAACGTTGTTCCAAAAGCTCCAAAAGTTGCTCAAGAGATGAAAGAAAATGAGCTAAATCGCCTAAGTCCCGCATTTCATAGAGTTGTGCACAGGTCTCAGATGTTGCATTTGCGACATCTGGTTCGTAAATGCCAAGGTCGCAAATGCGACCAGCCCATCGCAAATGCGAACCTGGCCTTCTTCTGTAAAGGTCGCAAATGAGACCAAGGAGACGCAAATGCGGACACTGCCATAGTTGCAAATGCGAACACTGCCCTGGTAAAGCTTCTTCGCAATTGTGAAGCCTTTCTCGAAAATGTGAGGTTCGCAATTGCAAACAAATGTTTTTGCATATGCGAGACCTGCAACTGCTTCTAAGAAACACTAGAAAACTGAAATTTTTCTCTTCCTCTCGAATGTTCGAAACTCACCCGAGGCTCCACATAAAACACCCACACAAATCTAACAATATCATACAAACTCGCTCAAGTGATCGGAATACTAAAATAACATCAATAATCATGAATCGGACGCCAAAACACATGGATTAACTCATGAACTCAAAAACTTCTACAAATACTTCCACGCGTTGATTCTTGTCAAATCAACTAGGAATGACGCCAAATTTTGTGTGAAAGTGTTAAATGACATTACGGACCTACTCCAACTTGCAGAATTAGAATCCAAACCCCATATCAAAAAGTCCATTCGGTCAAACTTTCCAAAAACTTCAAATTTCCAACTTTCGCCAAATGACCCTGAAACGACCTACGGGCCTCCAAATCTATTTTCGGATCACCATATGGAGCTATTACCAGGCTTAGAATCCCAAACGGACATCTATAATCTATAAATTCACTTCAATCCAAATTTATGAAATTCACCCAAAATGCCAACTTTCATTATTAGGCACCGAAACACTCCCTGGTCATCCAAAACCAGATCTGAACATACGTCCAAGTCAGAAATCATCATAAGAAACTATTAGAAAAGGCAAATCCTGATTTCGAGGTTGTTTACTCAAAATGTTGACCGAAGTCAAACTTAGCATTTTAAGCCAACAATAAGGAACCAAGTGTTTCCTATTTTCACCCGAATCCTTTCAAATCCCGAACATACAATCCCCACAAGTCATAAAATAGTAAAACCACATACGAGATGTCTATTTAGGGCAACGGGTTTCTAAAAAGCAAAACTACCGGTTGGTTGATTACAAAAATAAAGTAAAACAATTATAATATAGCGTTAAGAGACAAATCGGACTCCTAGGTTGCCCTTTGGCTGGTTGGCCCCTCCTATTGAACTTTACCCATGAAATCCTCTTGGACCTCATCAAGGGAACCTGCCTATCAACAGTGTCAACTGGCTCCTCCTCATAAACCAGGTTCTCATCTAACTGAATAGTACTAAAGTCTACCACATGTGACAAGTTGATGTTTTACCTCCAAAGCATAGATACATGGAAAATCGGATGAAATCCCGACAGGATGGGAGGTAAAGTAAGCTCATAAGCATCCTCCCCAACTCATCTCAACACCTCAAATGGGCTATAAACCTTGGGCTCAAGTTGCCCTTCTTTCTGAATCCTATGATCCCCTTTATTGACGAGATTTTCAAGAGAACCTTCTCGCCCACCATAAATGATAAATCACGCATCTTCAGAGCCCCGTAACTCTTATGCTTAGACTGTGCTATGCAAAGTCGCTCCAGAATCAACTTTACCTTTTCCAAGGCATCCTTTACCAAATCAGTACCATATAATTTAGCCTCGCCGGGCTCAAACCATCCGATGGGAGAACAATATCACGGACCATATAAAGCCTCAAATGGAGCATCTCAATGTTGGACTGATAACATTGTTGTAAGCACACTCTGCCAAAGGCAAGAATCAATTCCACTGCCTTCCAAAGTCAATCACACATGTTCTGAGCATGTCCTCCAAGATTTGAACTGTCCGCTCCGACTGCATGTCAGTTTGTGGATAAAATATTATGCTGAGATCTACAGTCCCAAATTCAATTTGTACTGCTCTCCAAAAATATGAAGTAAATCGAGGGCCTCTAACTCATATGATAGAAATAGGCACCCCATGCAACCGAGCTATCTCCTAAATATAAATCTGGGCCAACCTTTCTGAAGTATACATAGTCACAACTGGAATGAAGTGTGCCGACTAAGTCAACCTATGTATAATGACCTAAACTGCATCAAACATCTGCAGGGTCTGTGGCAACCCAACTATGAAGCCCATAGTAATGCGTTCCTATTACTACTCAAGTATAGTCATATGCTGAAGTAGACCACTTGGCCTCTGATGCTCATACTTAACCTACAAACAATTTAGGCACCTAGCTATATACTCAACTATGTCTTTCTTCATCCGCCGCCACCAATAATGCTTCCTCAGGATACGATACATCTTTATAGCACCTGGATAAATCGAATGTCGAGAATTGTGTGCCTCTTTTAGAATACTCTCTCTCAAGCTATCGACGTTAGGAACATATAGACGGCCCTGGAGTCACAGAACACCATCCTCGCTGATAGAAACCTCCATGGAACCACACTGTAGTATCGTCTCTCTAAGAACCATCAAATGCGGATCATCAAATTGTCGAGCCTTGATCTGCTCCAATAGTGAATACTGGGCAACGACGCATGCAGGAACTCGGCTGGAATCTAAAATATCCAACCTTACAAGTCTATTAGCCAAGGATTAAATGTCCAAAGCTAGTGTCTTGTCCTCTGCTGAAATGAATGCTAAGCTACCCATACTCTCTACATTTCGGCTCAAGGCATCTGTGACTACATTCCCTTGCCCGGACGATAAAGAATGGAGACATCATAATCTTTTAGTAACTCAAGGCATCTACACTGCCTCAAATTAAGATACCTTTGCTTGAACAAATACTACAAGCTGCGATGATCAGCTTTAACCTCACAGGACACCCCATAAAGATAATTCCTCTAGATCTTAAGAGCATAAACAATCGCGGCTAACTCTAATTCATGCACATGGTAATTCTTCTCATGGGTCTTTAGTTGATATGAAGCATATGAAATAACTCACCCCTCCTGCATCAGTATACAACCTAATCCAATATGCGAAGCATCGCAACACACAGTATACATTCGTGAACCAGAAGGCAACATATTGTAGTCAAAGTTGTCCTGAGATTCTGAAAGCTCATCTCACAATCATCAGACCAACGAAACAGAGAACCCTTCTAGGTCAATCTAGTCAGAGCTGTTGCAATAGACGAGAAACCCTCTCGGAACCGGCGATAATAACCTGATAACCCCAAGAAATTCGTGATCTCAGTCGTCGAAGTGGGACGAGGCCAACTCTGAACTGCCTCAATCTTCTTGGGATCCACCTTAATACCCTCGCCTCATAAAACATGCCCTAAGAATGCTATATAATATAGCCAAAACTCACACTTGGAGAACTTGGCATATAGATTTTGTTCACGCAATGTCTGAAACACCACTCTCAAATGTTGTTTGTGCTTCTCCATGCTACGCGAGTGGATCAAAATGTTATCAATGAACACAATGACAAACGAATTAATGTATGGACCGAACACCATGTTCATAAAATCCATAAACAACGTTGGGGTGTTAGTCAAGCCGAAGGACATCACTAGAAACTCATAAAGGCCATATCTAGTACAAAAAGCAGTCTTCGGAACATTCGAGTCTCGAGTCTTCAACTGATAGTACCCCGACCTCAAGTGATCTTAGAGAACACCATAATACCCTGCAACCGGTCAAACAAATCATCAATATGCGGTAATGGGTACTTGTTTTTGATGGTAACTTTGTTCAATTGGTGGTAATCAATGCATATCTGCATAGTCCCATCTTTCTTCTTTACAAATAACACTGGTGCACCCCAAGGTGATACACTTGGCCAGAACTACCCCTTTTCTAACAACTACTCAAGTTGTTCTTTAAACTCTTTTGGAGCCCTATGGTACGGTGGAATAGATACAGGTTGGGTACCTGGAGCCAAATCAATGCAGAAATCAATATCCCAATCTAGTGGCATGCCTGGAAGATCAGAATGAATCACATCGAAGAACTCCCAGAAATTTGGTACTGAATTAATCGTTGGAGACTCTACGGTGGTATCTCGAACATAGGACAGATAAGCCAAATAACCCTTCTCGACCATGTGTCAAGCCTTCAAAAAAGAGATAACCCAACTAGATGTCGTGATAGGCAAACCCTTCCACTCCAATATAGGCAACTATAACATCGCTAAGGTAACAATCTTGTCATGGAAGTCAAGGATGGCATGCTATGCAGATAGCCAGTCCATGCCCAGGATGACCTCAAAGTCGATCATATCAAGCAACAGAAGATCCACTCTAGTCTTGTATTTGCAGAATGTAACCACAAAGGACTGATAGATCCGCACTACAACAATAGAATCACCCATAAGAGTGGACACATAAATAGGAGCACCCAAGGACTCACGAGGACTATCCAGGAAATGAGCAAACAAAGACGACATATATGAATTGTTATACCCTGGATCAAACAATACCGAAGCATCCCTACCGCAGATAGAAATAATACATGCGATCACGGTATCTAAGGTCACTAAATCTGGTCTGTTCGAAAAAGCATAAAACCTAGCTAGAATGCCGACTGACTGGCCTTCGCCTAACTGAACAGTAGCTGGCTGACCTCCCCCTGCCTAGCCTCCACCTCTAGGATGGCCTCTACCCACCTGCCCTCGACCTTTGGGCGGTCGAATAGTTTGTGTTACATGGATTGCTGGCCTTGTTGCACTGCCTTGTCCCAAAGCCGGGGGTAAAATCTCTGCACATGACTGAGATCTCTGCACTCGAAACAACCTATCACGACCCCAGTTCACCCTCCATGAACATGTCGTGATGGCACCTAGTTCCTACAACTAGGTAAGCCTAACAATGCGGAAATTAAATATAATTCGCGGAAATAATTAATTAAAACTGAACATATGTAAAAATAATAGATGCATATAAGGCTGCTCGGCCTATACAACTCAAAAGAAATACGGAAGTCTACAACTCAATCCCAAAACCCGAAAACTCACGGAAAAACACAGGCTAATAGAAACGTAAAACACTGCTCTAACTCCAAAATATCTAAACAACTGAAAGAAAAGATAAGCTAACTATGAAAGCTGGAATAGAGTAGAGACTCCTAGTCTGCGGACACGGTAGATATACCTCGAAGTCTCCACTAGATCTCTCCGCCTCGATGATAGTACGCCTGGGTGGAGGAACCTGGATCTGCGCATGAAAAACATACGCAGAAGGGGCATGAGTACACCACAGCGGTACTCAGTAAGTGCCAAGCCTAACATCGGTTGGGTAGTGACGAGGAAGGTTAGGGCCCTACTGAGGTAAGATATAATAATAAATTAACAGTATGAAAGAAATGGTAGTAATAATGAGTACCGTAGTGGAATAAAACAAGCTAAACAAAGCAATATCAAATACGCAAAGAACGGAAAAACCATAGAATAAGTACAACCCAATATCCATCGTAACAATGAGGATCTCCTAGGATACCGTCCTGTAGTCCTTTTCTCAACTGTCCAGTGGATCTCCTGGGATACCGTCCCGTAGTCCATCACATATGTAAATCTGAAGGATCTCCCGGGATATCATCCCGTAGTCCAACCATCAATATGCAGGGGGATCTATCGGGAATCTAACCCGCAGTCCCAAAGTAAAAGTGCAGGGGGATCTACCAGGAATCGAACCCGTAGTCCCAAAGTAAACAAACAAAGGGGGGAGCTATCAGAATCCCACATTCGTAGTCCCAATATAAATGCGCAATCACAACCAAAAGATATACATAAATGAAGTACCAACATACAAGCAACAGGTAGTACTAGCCTAGCATGCTTCACGTAGTATGGTCAAGGCAACTTAAGCAATTAGGCAAGTTAAATCAACTAAATATGCTTTCCTAATCTATCTCAGGTTATAATTGCAAGTAGAATAAAGCAAATATGAAAGAAACTCAATCTC
Source organism: Nicotiana glauca (assembly GCA_026770625.1). Classification (NCBI taxonomy): domain Eukaryota; kingdom Viridiplantae; phylum Streptophyta; class Magnoliopsida; order Solanales; family Solanaceae; genus Nicotiana; species Nicotiana glauca. Next base: position 14,016 of record MU758900.1, on the reverse strand, counting down.
AATATCTTAAGTAAAACTGAATTTTCAACAATTTGGCTCAAGTATGCGCTCGTCACCTCGCGTATAAGGCATTCAAAATAACAAATAACAGATCCTAAGGGGAAAGGTCCCCCGCACAAGGTTAGACAAGACACTTACCTCGAACCGGCACAAAAATCAGCTAGAAATCACGCCTTTGCCACGACTATCCGACTCCAAATGGCCCAAATCTATTCAATTCAATTACATATCGTAAATAATATCGCAAACAACTAATTCTACTATTTAATTCAAAGCTAAGGCATGAAATTAGGTAAAATAACCAAAATGCCCTTCGGGACAACTTCTTGGAACCTTATAATTTTCACATTTTCAAAACCCTCGTACTGTCATGAGTCTAAACATATAAAAAACTCCCAAATCGGAGGTAAAATGCTCACTCAAAACCCAATAGTTTGGTTGAAGAAGTTTTCCCCCATTTTGATTCCAAATTCGAAATTAGATGATGGATTAAGCTATATATTAATGGAATACAGCTAAAAGGGATTAAGGAAACGTTACCCAATAGTCTTCTCTTCAAAACCCTCTGAAAATCGCCCTTCCCCAAGCTCAATTTGATTTTTCTAACCTATGAAATCTAACCCTCGAAATTTCCTTTTCTGAATAGTGAATACCGCTTCTGCAGTCAAGGGACCGCTTCTGCGGTCCCACTTAGGCAGAACTCTGGATGCTTCTCCGGCTTCCTCTAAAATCCCAGCTTTCGCTTCTACGGTTCCCATCTCACAGAAGAGGATCCGCTTCTGCGGAATTCCTACCGCTTCTGCGGGTTCCTGGAGGATGACCAAAAGTCGCTTCTGCGAAGCCAAGGCCGCTTATGCAGCTCCGCTTCTGCGGTTCCCAAGATGCAGAAGCGAAAATACCAGATGATAGAAACCTTCAGCTACTGCACACTTTTCCAACACCAATAATTGCCCGTTGAGCATCCAAAAACACACCCGAGGCCCCCAGGACCTCAACCAAAAGCACCAATAGCACCTAATACCTCATTCAAACTTGTACCAATCTTCGAAACATCTAAAACAACGCCAGAACTCGAATTAATCAATGATTTAAGCCTAAGAACTTCAAATTTCATCAAAACACGCTTTCGATCAAAAACCTAACTAAAATACGTCCGAATGACCTGAAATTTTTCACACATATCCCAAATGACATGATAGAGCTACTGCAACTTCCGGAATTCCATTCCAACCCTCGGATCAAAAACTCACTATCGGATCGCAAACTTCAAAAATTAAAACTTCGGCATTTTAAGCCTAAATAAGCTATGGACTTCCAAAATATATTCCGAATATGCTCCCAACCCCGAAATCACCTAACGGATCTAACGGAACCATCGGTTTTCTATTCCGAGATCCTCTTCGAATTGTTCTGACTACGGACCATTTTTCAATATTAAGCTCTCATTTAGGGACTAAGTGTCCCAAAACTCTCCAAAACCCAACACCGAACGTCCCGACAAACCAGAATAGCAGAAATGAACTTAGGGATAGCAATTAATAGGGGATCGGGGAATTAATTCTTAAGACGGACAGCCGGGTCATCACATCCTCCTACACTTAAACATCCGTTCGTCCTCGAACGAGCATAGAGAACATACCTGAAGTAGTGAAAAGATGAGGGTACTGGCTGCGCATATCCTGCTCGGTCTCCCAGGTTGCCTACTTGGCCGGCTGACCCCGCCACTGAACCTTTACTGAAGTAATGTTCTTCGACCGCATTTTTCTGATCTGCCTGTCCAATATTGCCACTGGCTCCTCAACATAAGATAGGTCCTTGTCCAACTGGACTGAACTAAAATCCAACATGTGCGATGGGTCCCCGTGATACCTTCGGAGCATCAAAACATGAAATACCGGGTGAACCCCAGCCAAACTGGGAGGTAAGGCAAGCTCATCGGCAACCTCCCCAACTCGCCTAAAGATTTCAAAAGGGCCAATAAACCTCAGACTCGACTTTCCTTTCTTCCCAAACCTCATGACGCCTTTCATAGGCAAAACCCGAAGCAGAACCCGCTCACCAACCATATATGAAACATCACGAACCTTTCGGTTCGTGTAACTCTTCTGTTTGGAATGTGCCGTAAGGAGTTTATCCTGAATCATCTTAACCTTCTCCAACGCATCCTGAACCAACTCTGTGCCCAATAGCCTGGCCTCACCCAGCTTAAACCAGCCCACCGTAGATCTACACCTTCGACCATATAAAGCCTCAAACGGCGCCATTAGAATGCTCGACTGATAATTGTTATTGTAAGCAAACTCCAACCGTGGCAAGAAATGATCACAAGACCCTCCAAACTCAATCACACACGCACAAAGCATATCCTTAAGAATCTGAATAGTGCGCTCGGACTGTCCGTCTGTCTGGGGGTGAAATGCTATGCTTAACTCCACCCGAGTGCCTAACTCCTGCTGCACGGCTCTCCAGAACCGCGATGTAAACTGGGTACCTATGTCTGAAATAATAGAAACTGGAATACCATGTATACAGACGATCTCCTAGATATAAATCTCCGCCAACTGCTCCGATGAATAAGTGGTACACACAGGAATGAAATGAGCGGACTTGGTTAGTCGATCCACAATGACTCAAATGGCATCAAACTTCTTCAAGGTCCGTGGGAGCCCCGATACAAAGTCCATGGTGATGCGCTCCCATTTCCACTCCTGGATGTCTATCTGCTGAAGCAACCCACCCGGGCACTGGTGCTCATACATCACCTGCTGGCAGTTGAGGCATCTAGACACATAACTAACTATATCTTTCTTCATCTGCCTCCACCAATAGTGCTACCTCAAGTCCTGATACATCTTCGCGGTACCCGGATGGATAGAAGACCATGAACTATGGGCCTCTGCTAGAATTAACTCTCGAAGACCACCAACATTGGGCACAAAAATCCGGCCCTGCATCCTCAATACCCCGTCATCTCCAATGGTCACATCTATGGCATCTCCACGCTGAAACTTGTCCTGAAGGACAAGCAAATGAGGGTCATCATACTACCGCTCCCGGATACGGTCAAATAAGGAAGAGCAGGAAACCACACATGCTAGGACCCGACTAGGCTCCGAAAGATCCAATCTCACAAACTGGCTGGCTATGGCCTGAACATCCATCGTTGTAGGCCTCTCCGAAGTTGGTAAATATGCTAAACTACCCAAACTCCCCGCCCGACGACTCAAGGCATCTGCCACCACATTGGCCTTGCCAGGGTGATACAGGATAGTAATGTCATAGTCCTTCAGCAACTCTAACCACCTCCTCTGACGCATGTTGAGATCCTTTTGCTTGAGTAAGTGCTGCAAGCTCCGGTGGTCAGTATAGATCTCACAAGGCACCCTCGTATAAATAATGATGTCATATCTTCAAGGCATGAATAATGGCATCTAACTCAAGGTTGTGGACAGGGTAATTCTTTTCATGTATCTTCAGCTGTCTGGACGCGTAGGCAATCACCCTACCGTCGTGCATCAACACCGCTCCAAGGCCAACTCTTGAGGAATTATAATAGACAATATAAGACCCCGAACCGGTAGGCAACATCAAATATTGGGATGTAGTCAAAGCTGTCTTGAGCTTCTGAAAGCTCGCCTCACACTTCTCTCTCCACTGAAATGGGGCAGCCTTCTGGGTCAATCTAGTCATAGGGGCCGCAATCAATGAAAATCCCTCCACGAAATGACGGTAGTAGCCCGCCAAACCAAGGAAACTGTGAATCTCTATAGCTGAGGATGTCCTGGGCCAACTCTCTATGGCCTTTACCTTCCTCGGATCCACCCGAATACCCTCACTCGAAATCACGTGGCCTAAGAATGCCACAGAACTCAGCCAAAACTCACATTTTGAGAACTTTGCATATAACTTCTTCTCCCTCACGGTCTGAAGCACGATCCTCAAGTGCCACTCATGATCTTCCCGACATCGGGAATACACCAGAATATCATCAATAAGAACAATAACGAATGAGTCAAGATATGGCCTGAATACACTGTGCATCAAATGCATGAAAGCTACTGGGGCATTGGTCAGCCCAAATGACATAACAAGGAACTCGTAATGACCATACCGAGTCCTGAAGGCAGTTTCGGGATATCTAGCTCCTAAATCTTTAACTGATGGTAACCTGAGCGCAAGTCAATCTTACAAAACACCTGTGCGCCCTGAAGCTGGTCAAAAAGATCATCAATACGAGGCAAAGGATAAAAGTTCTTCACTGTAACTTTGTTCAACTGGCAATAATCAATACGCAAACACATAGAACCATCCTTCTTATTGACAAACAAGACAGGAGCACCCCACGGTGAAACACTGGGATGAATAAAACCCTTACTAAGCAATTCCTGCAACTAATCCTTCAACTCCTTTAACTCTGGAGGAGCCATGCGATACGGAGGAATGGAAATAGGTTGACTGCCCGACGACCGATCAATGCCAAAATCAATGTCTCTATCGGGCGGCATGCCCGGAAGATCAGATGGAAACACATCGGGAAAATCTCGTACCACTGGAACTGAATCAACAGAAGGGGTATCAACACTGATATCTCTCATATAAGCTAAATACACGGCATACCCCTTCTCAGCCATACGCTGAGCTTTAAGAAAAAAGATAACTCTACTTGGAGTGTGATCTACTCAACTCAATATGCGAAATACCCGGCGTAGCAAGTATCACAGTCTTGGAGCGACAATTAAGAATAGCAAAATGGGGCGACAACTAGTCCATGCCCAAAATAATGTCACAATCCACCATACCGAGTAACAATAAATCCGTTATGGTCTCAAAACCACGAATAGTGTTGATACCCAATATTTCTCTATGTATTTTTGTACATAAAATACTTTCAAAATAGCACGTATATGCATATGCAAACATCCTCAAAGGTTTTGGTATTTTTTTTCCAAATATTTAAAGATTTTTAAAACCAATTTATGGCCTATTTTGCACTATAAAATCCAATAATTATTCCCAAAAACTTGTCATTTTGGTGAATAATTTATTTTATTCTCACACTTGCATAAAAATATAATTTACATGATTTTTATATAATTTTACAAGTCCATTTGGTATTTTTAAAACTAAAATTACATGAAATTACAATTTTAGCCTATTTCTCGATTTAATGCCATTTTCAATCACAAAATCATTCCCAATATTTTTAAATTAATACTTACATATTGTTTATTAAATCAATATTTTTAATTTAATTTTTTGAACATCATTTACTATTTTTATAAATTCAAAATGGGGAAAATTAGCTATTTAAATTGTAGCCCCTTTACTCTCAATTATAGCTCAAATTAAACCCAAATCCCAGCCCAAATTTAACCCAATTATACGACCTAATTATCCGACCCCTGGCCCTATTTCTAACCCGCCCAAATCCTATATCAAATCAGGGTCGTTGATTGTTTTAATCAACGGCCCCCGTCTATCCTTCCTTAATTAAACCAACGACCCCCCTAACCCTAATCATTCTAACCAAACAGCCGCCCTAAGATCCCCTTCGTCTCTCAAAATCCTCTCAAGCCTCTCCGAAACCCTAGCCCTATTTCACCGGTCTCCGACCTTGTTTCACCGGAGACTACGGCTTCTCTGACCCTGAATAGCTTGTACCAACCCCCACATACCTCTATGCTCTTTTTGCTCGAGGTTTCAGAGTCCGACATTGAAGACCCCGACTCAGAATCTTTCCGATTCAAGTTCGATATCCCTTTCCGACCCATCTCCGGCGAGTCCTAGACCTGTGAGTCCAACTCCGACTCGGGACCAGCCCATTCCAGGCCTTTCTCATTTTCTAGGGTTTTCTCTGAAACCTAAGCCCTCGAGGTTTTCTTTGTTTCTCTCTAAGATCTGCTTTAGATCCGTGCTATTTTCTAATATTTTAAAGTATTTTTCACATCTTTTCGATTTTTTGTTTTCAAAACTATTCATCTTCTTAAAAACTTAGGGTTTCCGTGATTTTTTACTCGTTCTACTGCTATCTCTTACTATATTTTTACTTTGCTATAATTCCTAA